>JAQIXJ010001713.1:0-19079 GCA_034700185.1 Phthiracarus laevigatus | reverse complement strand
ACATATTTAGAATTTAGTGAAAACAAACTTAATAACTTTGGCCTAAATTAACTGTGCAGAATAATTGGAATATTGATTAAGTTTACTCTTAACTGGAAATTAAAATATAAATAAAGCTTTTTTTATCTGTCGATATTTCAATTAATTTACATTTAATTACTACTTAATGATAAAAATATTATCGATCAGTGGTTTGTGGATTAAACATCATTGCTTAATTTAATAGTTATTTTTATAATCATCATATAATTATTTCACTAACGACTTATTGTAAAGTTTGCGTCAGTTCAAATTTTTTTCTAACCTCACCAAACCGTTAACCATCATTATTTTATAATGGAAAACAATAACCTCTTAGAAAAAAGTCAAAGAATTAAATCGTCAAATGATCAACATTCTAAACTTAAATAATAATTGATTTAATAAATTTATATTAGTGAATCATATTTTTTCTAATATAATTCTTTTAGTTTTAATTTTTAAAACCTATTTAAACATTTCATAAATAATTAAAATTTCAAATGCAATCGATTTTGTGTAAATATGTTTCGATAGTTGAGTAAATAAATTTATAAAAATGAAAAGATAAAAGTAGTAAAAGGCTTGTATACACCACACTACAATGGCGCATACAATCCCAAGAGAAAACTTTAAATTTAAGACGCTGATTGGCTAACAATAATAAGTCCCTCCTCTTGCATCTTAGCCACACATCTTTAACCATAAGAGTCGCACTGTTATATGACTAGTGTTTTTGACATTGCATCGCCAAATTAAAATATCCATAACTTAACCCTTGTCCCAACTAAACAAAATAAAATTAAAAATTAAATAAACTTAATTAAATTATAAATTAAATAAGCTAAAATAGATTAAAAATATGATAAATTAAATTATAAATTAACTGAACTAAATTATGCAGATATATAAAACCTATTGTGATACATTAAAATGTATCCAAATTTTTGCAAAGTAAGGCGACTATTAGTGATACTGTATTTTATCATTCATAATAAGTAATAAAAAATTATTTTAAGTGACTTAAAACGTATTCAAAACTTTCCAAGGCAAATAACAAGTTTGAATCAGGTGTCTCTTAATAGATTTAGAAATGACTCCCACTCACTTCTACTGAAATAACTGATTCCTTACTGACTCCTAGAGGCTGCTAACTGACTCCTACCTGACTCTTTGCTGACTAATGGTAACTATTAACTTATTGTGACTTCTAATTAACTCTTTATTAAATTTTATTAAATCCTGCTGCTTAATCATTAAGTCTTATTGGCTCCTAACTGACTCAAACAGATTTTTATTATCTCTTAACTGAATCACAGAATTGACTCTAAAATGGTAACCACAAGACTTCCATTAATTCTTACTAACCACCTTTGACTCATTAATTATAAATAAATCTCTTTTTGAACTTTTTTTTTAAATTATAAGGTATTAAACAGTGCCACAGACGGCAACATAAGCTTGAAAATCATTTATTCGGACATATATAAGGCGGTTAGATCATTAATATATTATCTTCTCTCTTTCTTTTCGTTAACTCTCATTCGTGTTAGATCGCATTTTGTAGTAAGTATTGCTTTCGCGCCTATTTTACAAACATTTAAACGTATTTCGAGATTTAAGTGTTTTCGCATAATAATTTCGTGTTTGTTATTGTTTGGCATATAACAGATCGCCAAACGTCTCAAAACAAATAAAAATTATAGTATTATATGTGAAGTTTGTGAAATAAAATTTAAGAAATCCTGTAATTTGTTTATAAATAAAAGTCAATTTCTTTGTGAAGAAATTAATTTTGGTATCAAAAAAATCAAAGATGATCAAGAGTCTGAAGTCACAGAAAAATAGTAAAGAATATTTGAATCAAAAAGTGAATAAGCATTTAAAGACCACCAAAAAAACATGGTAATGTTGTTTTATCGAGAAAAATACGGGAAAATGCATTTATATCAGCGCATTCAAATGCTGTTAATACAACCAAATGCCAAAATAGATAAATGGATTACTAAAATTGGAGGGTTGAAAAAAGTGAAGATGATCATACAGAAGTGAATGATTACAATGATAATAACGATAAAAGTAACGACGGAAATGCCGAAGAAAATTTAGATCTTGATATTGAATAAGATTTTAAACCTTTATCATTATTACACCATGTAATTAAAGATGCCTTGAATAGTCTTAAAATTAAGCATAGAAATAATTTTAAATTTGCATTAAAACAAAAAAAAGTCTAATAGACTTTACGTGTAACTTTTATTATGGTAAGTGAGAGCTGTAAAAAATTCAACATGTAGTCAAGATTTTGACAACGATGTACGGAACTAACTCCTAGCAGAAACCTGACTCCAAACGTGATAATAAGAGAAAAATGGCATGGCTTGATCGGCAGTTCCTTAATCTCCTAATAATAATTTAACTTAAATATAATGTGTTAGACAATTATAAACAACTAATACTTACTTGCTTAGCAATACTCTGTTATTGTCTCTGAGAAATAGTCACGAGAGAAAAGATATGTAGGATTTAGATGGAGTTACTACAGAGTGACTGAAAGATTAAAGATCCAGTAAGAGTCAGTAAAGTCAATAGGAATTTGAAAATAGTCAGAATAGAGTCTATGAGTAACTTATGAGTTAGATAAGAATCAGTTAAGTCAGTAAGAGTCAGTTCTAAATCTATTTAGTCATCTGGTTGAATCTTGTTATTTCGTCGAAAGTATTGAATTTGTTTTGTCACTTAATTTTCAGCTCAAATTTTTGAAAATGCTAGCTTATTGATTCGACTGCCTGTCCGTCCGTCAGTGACAGTGTCGGCACTATTCATTAATTTTATAATTTTGGAAATTTTTTAACAATTTATTAATTAAAGTATTTTAAAAACTTATTTTCTTAGATAAAACTATAAGAAAGTGAGTCTCTGCGAATGTGTCGTTTTTGTTTATAATACTTTTAGTTTGAATAATAAAATACTGTATCACTGGCTTAAATGTCAAAAATTAGTATACGTTTTAATGTCTCAATAGGTTTAATATAGCCGCTCAATTTAGTTAATTTATAGTTTTACTTAGCTTATTTCATTTCAGTTAAATTAATTTAGTTGGAATCATTGTTATGTTATGGATTTTTTCAATTTGTTTATGCAATGTCTAACGTTAAACATACTAATCGTCTGACACTACTTTCAAGCTGATAAGGGCGGAGATAATAATTTAGGCTAAGGGTTATTTATGTAGGCAATCAAAGTAGTTTGAAAATTTCTCTCGGATTGATATACGCTATGGTAAGGTTGAACTTTGGCAAACGGGCCCCTATTTTTTAAATATTTTCTAAACTAATTTTACGGTCAGGAATTCAATGGTAACCTTCGTTTCAACACCCCACCAAACTATCAAACCAAAAATAAAATTACAAAAATTTATCAAAAACTTTACTATAGAAAATTGCAAAAAATTTTTATTTAATTAATCAGATTCTGATTCTTCAGATGAAAACTGATAAGAATTATCAGTTTCTTTGTCACTATCTGTTTCATCTGAAGAATCAGAATCTGATTAATTAAATAAAATTTTTTATAATTTTCTATAGTTTTTGAAAATTTTTTGAATTTTTGTATTTTTTTGGTATGTTAGACAGGTGGGGTGTTAAAACGAAGGTTACCATTGAATTCATGGCCTTAAAAGTATTTTAAAAAATAGTTAAAAATTGGGGCCCCATTTGCCGAAGTTCAGCCCTATGGTAATGTCCTTAACTACTTTATATATTTAAACTTAACGATATCGTTAAGTACAAATGATTTTTATATTTTTAATAAATAATTATAAGCTTTATGTTATACAATCATATATTTTTTATAATTATTGAGTGATTTTTTCACGTTTTAGTAGAAAAATGCAGGATAAAATTTGATTCGTTGGTTTGGCGGATTAAAACTTTGCTTTCTATCTTTATTTTTCAAACCGAAAAAAATATTAAAAAAGCGAACTGGAACCGAACCACTTAAAATCCGGCGTTTTAAACAGGTTTAACAGTTAGTAATAATCTTCTAACAAAAAGGTAGATATAGCTTAAGTATACTGTAGATGAATGAATATTGATTGCACTCATGAAAATCTGAGCTGCAATTCAATTATTGAATACGTTTTTAATTCACTCGGTTTAATACGTAACATTATTTCCACAAAATTTTAAAATTAATAAATCTATACTATTTAACCAAACTATAAAAATTATAATTTTCACAATCTTTTATTTTTATCGAAACGTGAACGTGAAACGTGTTTCGGGCAAACTTATAGCTAACGAAACCCCTCACGAGTCAGAATAAGACTAATTTGTACGAGCATTTCGAAGTAGGAGTTAAACAGTGATGTGTTTTGATAGTAAAGCCCACCCATTAATGTATGACGAAATAGAAACGCTGTTAAAGATAACCGAAACAAACATACACTCTCTCGCTCACACACACCACACAACTGACAGCATTACTCTCTCACACACAACACTCACACAGAGATTACGTTCAAGGCTTTTGAATGGCGAGCGGAACGCTATAATTATAATAACAACATCTGAACGGTTTGCTTGTTTTTTGATTTGATAAATAATAAATGAGAGAGAAAAAAGAGTAAAATACATTTTTCTGATGTGCGCCAACCATGTATTATCAAAATATTAATTACAGTAATGTACGAACGAAGACAAATTACGATTTTATTTCGTACGATACTTATTGAAATCGTAGTTACGTTACGAGAAGTTTTTTGCGCCGTTTAAAAAATGTGAATAAATAAACAAACACAGCAAATATTTTTGGTTTTTGTTTGAGTTTCAAATAATTTAGCGGCAATTTATTCGACGGTGATTTTGTGTGCGCGTAATTTGCGTGTAAAACTGTAAATAATGGTGTGATTAAACGGGGAAAATATTTTCGATATCCGTGTGTGCATTAAAAAGTTTAACGGACGAAAAACTTATGCCATTATTACGTGAATATTAAATCATGTGAAGAGTTATACAAAATATATATATAATAGAGAAATATTTTATTAATTAGAGATTAACAGTATTTTTATATTAAAAAATTATATTATATTATATATCTATATCGCGTGTAAATATTATTATAAAACATTTACCATTTGAAAATATTTTCCAAATATCGCCATAAACCATAACCCGATATCTCGAGTCATGATTAGACTGACAAAGAAGACTAGACTTCGACTAACGTTATTAGTGGTGATTCCGGTCATCAGTATTATAGTCATACTCTATTCAGGCCTCTATTATACCTCAGACGACTCAAAGTTACTATCGTTTACCTCCAATATCGACGACAATGCGGTGAATAGTGATCAGTTGGAACAGTTTAAGGTCACTAAAGGCGAACAAAAGGCGTCCGAAAACAGTTTATTTAAGTTTCTGTTCACCGAATCTTCTGGCGATAATGGGTTGCGTTGCGATGCGATCAATGTTACGAAATCGGTTGATATCAGTGTCGTGGATGTGTACCCGAGTCTCGAGTTTAAACCCGTTTACAAGACGTTCTGGAATTTTGGGTTTGAGAATCGATATTTGGAGCGAAAGGACAATTGGAGACAATTGCCGTTAAAGGTTTGATGGTTTAAATTATTCTTTAAAATTTTTGAGTTTTTGATTATGAGTGATATTGCAAAAATAAATGTATGATTATGGTGTATTTTATATAATTTCAAATTAAAATTTGGGATTATTTGCCAGCGAATACACGTTGGAGTTTTATGATGAGAAAATTAAACCATATTTTCTTTGTAATTGTGTTTTTTAATGCACGCAAAAAATAAATGATTTTTTATCATATTTAGCAATCGCTTACTAGTTTATCAAAAACCTTTGTACACTTCGTGAGAGCATTGTGTAAGGCTTTTATCATTCATGACAATTCATACTTTTTTTATTATCAGAAAGGATGCGCTAAAAATTTCGTTTTATTTGACACATTGACACGATTTTTGGACTTATTTAATTTTTCCCAATTGCATGGGTTTTCCTTACCGTTAAGAAAAAAAACTGTTTTTAAGTTTCCAATTTTTATTAAACGTTTTGAAATACAAACGATAATGATATTGAATTTTTCAGGGTTACCATAATCGTAGATAGAAAAATTTCTTTAGCAAAAATTATTTTAAAGTTAAATATAAGTTATATTATCAAAGTTAATAGATAAGCGCACGCACACATTGACTTCCGTATGTTAATGAAAACGTTGAGCAAACTCGGAGTAAAGAAAATTGACGTTAACTAGTATTTGCTATTATTCAGTGAAACTACAATGTCATTCTTAATTTACATTAACACCATATCCGCATTTACTGTGGGTTTCCACTCTCTTTCATTGCGCTTTTAGTAGCGTTAGGTTTTTTTGTTGTTGTTAAGCGATGGAAATTTCGTCATACGCTCAGAACATGTTTTTCCAAATTAAAAGGATATTTAATTTAAACGATAGCGCAGCTATTATTATTAAATTCAATTAAAGCCTTACGTTTAAAAAATAATAGGTTAGATAATGATCATTAACTGTGTTTTTTATTTATTACTGGTAAAACGTTAATGCAATTTATTTAAAGCACAACTGTTAGGCTAAAAAAACTTTTATAATACCAATCTCTCGAAGGTAAACGAACTTATTTTTTAGAGGTAATATATTTTTTTGCTCATTTCATTCAAGTGTGTCAAAAGCGTTTTTTTTATCTCCATTTATTCCTTTTTACCACAAATTTATTCGTAGACAATAACCGTTAATAATATCACCGAAACAATTCGCATCGTAGTCCTAAATAATTCGGTTGATAGTTTCGAAACAAAGCCCCTCAACTAAAGTTGTTGTTCGCAATTGTGGAGTCATTGTGTTTGTTTGTTTGTTGATTTGGTTTGTCCATTAATCATAATTTGAATTCGAGAGCACTTGATATGTTTTTTCACCATAAAATTTGCATTTAATAATTGCCTGATGGTTTATTGAAGTTTTGTCATTGAGTTTGTTTGCATAGATTGAAATTCTTTTAATTTCAAGTACATAGATATAGCAGTATCAAACTTTTTATCAGTATTTGAAAGTTCATATGAATGGCTCAATTATGTGATATTCTGAATAAAAAAAGAGCAGCACATGAAAAATCTAATGGTGTCTGGAGTCAGGTGTCTAACACTTTGATTATTTGCATGAGGTGTGGACCACAACTAATTATAATTCTTAACATAGATAACAGTTCACTTTTATGGTCAACCGTATATATATCTTTATTAATGAGTTTGAAGGTTCAAAAAGTTTTAGTGGTTTGAAAAGTAATGTTTAATTAAATTATATTTAATTTCTTTAGAATTTACTTTCCGTTTGTGTGTGTATGTGTTTTGTATGCATAAAATAATTTAAAACAATTAAAGATAATTATTGGTTATCATAATTTTAAAAAAAAATAAATTTCCTGTTCTCTCTTTTATTTTATTTTTTTTGCCTAAAGATTTAATAAAAGCATTCTTATGAGATTTTTCTCGATTCTTTTATTCGTACTTCAGGTTTTTTTCCCGCAGAGAAAATCAAAAATATATTCAACTCACTAACAGACACTAACACTTGTCTCTCTTCACTCAATTCGCCTTAATCGGTATGGATGCGTATCGAATTAAAAATTGAGAGAAACATTGTGTAATTCATTTTCGAAGCCAATTATAATAAACAAGTTCCTACAGATTTTGACACTTTGAACAAGTTTTTCTCTTACAATTGTGCGTTCATCTGTGCGTTACTTCGCTAAGCATTGTTGTTGTCATTTCTGTTGCTGTGTTTTGCCCAACAGCTGCACTTTATATTTATTTTTTGTTATTCATTTTTGAGGTCACGATTAAGTGGTTTTTTTCTAATTGTTTCGTCCAAGAATTGTATTGCAAACAGTATACAGTATTCCTAACTGTTTAGAAATTTTTCGCCTTTTTAAAAAATTTCTGCCTTAAGGATTAGAGTTTAATTTTTTTCAATGTTATTTATTGTATGGATTTTTTTTGTTACGCAATGCGCAATATCGATATATAATAGTAAGAATAAATAGTTTTAAGATTTTATTTGCATACTGTTAACTATGAATTTTGAATGCGCGTCGGAAGCGAAGAATAGGATAATTTGCATAAACCAACACAATCGGCTAAAAGGCGTGTCAAATGGAATAATTGCGTGTGTCTTATGTTTGTTTGCTATGTTTTATGTTTAATATTTGAATTACAAAACATGTTTGCTTAAGAATTGTGCGATAAGATTGCTTAGCATTTTTTTTGAGTTTGTTTCTGTTTTTAAAAATGAGGTTAAATAAAAAATAGTCGTGAAAATTTTTGTTTGCATAGTTATATAATATTTTAAATTAATTATCGTTTTACTCACGACAAGTCGGCTTAAAAATAGGTACAGAATAACTTAGATAACCACGCAATTAATTGATTAGACTGGGATATAATAATGCACGATTTGAACCAATAATACTAACGTTAGTGTTATAGATTTTTCGTGTTTATTTGTCATTCTTTTTTTTGCTATGCAAAGCAAATAAAGAAGTTTCGTTGTTATGGTTAGCGATTCTTGACTCTCAATCGCTGAGCGTTTGCTACTTTTATCGGATATGGCTATATTTTTCCAGCTTATTATTTCGAGCAAACATTGTCTAATAAATTTATTTTGCTTTTATTATGATTAGAATGCGAATCACGACAAAACATTTTTTGATATCATTTATTCAGTCGATTAAACTTTCTAAGTAATTAGAATTTTTTCAATATTTAATAGTTACATATTCAATATTTAATAACATTGTTTTTTTTTTGGGAAATTCTTGCCAGTAATTAATGATAATTTGGTCGAAAAGTATTTTTATGTTGTTTTATTCGTGACTTATCATTATTGAGTAATGCTAGCAGACGCACGATTTTCGTTTGCGGATCACACTCGCGCTATATTTTCGTTATTATACCAGATATGGTTAACGGTTACGCGAGTTTATTAATATGTAATTATTATGTGGCAAATTGGAGCTTAAAATACTAGCTTTGAGCGGTTAGTCTTAAACGCGATTATATCGCGACTTATGGCTTTGATTATGGCAAAAGATTTTGCCCAAATTTAGCAATTTTTTTTACTAATGATGATTTATAGCGTTTTTTTTGGGGGATTGAATAATTGAAGAATAATTTTTTTATGTCTTAGAAAACAAAATATGGTAACATTAAACAATAATAGATTACTGTTGTAAAGTAATTATATTAAAATTCTTGTTTCTGTCAATTTTAATCCTCAAGGCTTAAGAGTTATTATAATATCGTAATTTGATTATAATTTAAAAACTACAGAACAGTATATATTAACCCAAATCCATAGCAATTAAGCATTATTTTTATATTTCGGGGATAAAATAAATCTTCTATTTACCGATAGTATCTTAATTGCTGTCATTGTTCGTACATATTTAATGCAATTTCAAGTCTAAATATCTACAGTATAATTATATCACTTTTACTTTAATATATCGTTTAAGAAAAAGATTTGACCTCAAATTTAATTTTTAACGCTACCATAATTATTAAGTGGAAAATTTTTCCTTTTTTATGCTTGTTATTGAGCTTTATTTGTTTCTTAGCGTTTTTTCTTACCTCTGAAAATATAAATGTTGAACTAAATTTTTTGCGCAATAAATCAATCGAAAAAATCATTTGATGCAAATTAGAGTATCGTGTGTTCAGCGAATGTATGTATTCGCGTAATGAAGCTATTTTATTACAAATAAGAAATATTTTATCGCTGACAATCGTGGTATTAAAAATACAAAAAAATGCAATATATAATGTTTATATCTGATGAACGATTCGTTAGACTTATCTTTAAGATATGTAGATACTGCTATTATATCTTTTTTTTAAATATCGAATAAAAATGGTATTTTTTATTTTATGAACCAAAAAATCTTAGATATACTGTACATTATGAATACATTTCTTTATTCGTGTAACCTTATATAAACTCCATAACAGCGGTTGAGAATATTTCAGTAATATTTGGGCGTTCATTTTTCCGATGTGTTTTATAACGATAATGACTATTATATATCCGTCTTAGCTATTATTTCGCGAAATGTTTATCTGTTTATGAATGACGGGAAGAAAGTTGTTGTATAAAAAAATAACTTGCTTATTAAAATGTGCAATGCTGTTCTATGGTTTCAAATGGTTTAAAAGATGAATGGGACGCGATATCGAGTGATGTAGAAGATAGCATTGCTTATGAAGTTTATTTTTCATATCTACTTAAACCGGAAAAATTAATTAAAAGCTCATAATTAGGTTTTGAATCATGATTTTTTTTGTTTAAAAATTTGAAATACTGGCGCATAAAAATATTGTGCTTTATTACGCGATTTCGATCATTGATCATAAACGTTGTTTCCATTTAATTTCATGCGATACAAGTGCACACCCAGATTCATATTTGCATTTCAAACTAGTGTGGGCAGCGATTATCCTACCAGTGGGACAAAAATTTTTTTTTATTGGAATTCGATTTATTTTGATTCATTATCTCCCGTTTTTTAATCTCTTCAACTATGGTTAGATTATTGAAAGCGCTAATACCGAAAAATTTTACAGTTAGCATTAAAGTTATAGTAATAACCATGATGTCCGTGAGTGTATCGGTTTCGGGGAGTAGGGGTACTTTCTGACTTTTCAAAATTTTAATCGGAGATTAAACTACTTGGATTTAAACAACATTTTTTTCCATCGGAACAAAAAACATTAAAAAATTGGGTTGTTGTTCAATTTTTTATTTTTAAGTAGGGAGTCAACTTTATGAAAAAAAAAATTCTTGGGGGTGCTAACCATTCCCATTTCCCCTCTGTTGTAGTTATACACCCTGGTAATAACTCGCAATTCTATTGATGTTAGAATTTAATGTTACAATTTTTTTACTCTTTTACTTTCGCAATATTTTTATTATCACTTTTCGAAATACTCGATAAATTAATAGAAATTAAATTTATTTAAGTTCAATAAGGGAATAGAAAATCATTAGAAAATAGTGTACAATATTATTTGATTAAATTATTAAAAGTCATTTTCAGTAAATCGTTTCATTATGTTGCTATAAATTGCTATTATTAGCTCACTTTATTAAAAAAAAGGCGAACTTATGGATTTGACCATGTGTGTCCGCCTGACGCGGTGTCCGCACTAGCTCGATCACTGAACTTAGCGCGTATTTTATATTAGGTATGTTTGATATTTTAGAAAGATCAAGTTTATAAATACATTTAAGATGTAAACGTATAAGCTTAGATAAAACTATAAAAACTGAGCTCTCTATAAATGTGCCGTTCTTGTTTAATATAATATTATGATAAATTAAAAATAATAAAACGCGAAATGCATGTTTAATAATGTCAGTTTTAACAATTTATGAGAAATTGAAATTATTTTGATTTTAGAAATTTTATTTTTAATATCTTAATATTTTTGAAAATTGTTAGATTTGTTAATTAGTTAACTTTCACGAAAATGGATCTTATTAAGTTTTAATCCTTTTTAATAGAAATTATTACAATTTAACCAATATTTAAGTAACGTTTTTAAATTTCCACTCATTAGCCTACTCTTTCTCTCTTTGTTATGTTTTACTCATGTTTAGTACAATTTATTTATTATCATATCAAGTATTTAGTGAAATAATAAATCATTTACTAAGTGAGTGAAAATTTAATTTAATTTGTTTGTAAATCAGATTTTCATAATACCCCACTCGCACAACGATCCAGGATGGCTGAAGACGTTCGAGCAGTACTATTTCGGTTACACCGCTTACATTCTCAACAATATGCTCGATAAACTAAAACAGTACAAAGACATGACATTTATTTGGGCCGAAATGTCGTTTTTGCACCGCTGGTGGGAAAGGTAATCATAAACTCGATATTATTTAATTGTAAAAACTTAATCGTTTTTGTTTAAAGCCTAAAAACGCGTCCAAACTTACGAGAACAGCTTAGAGAGCACATACGTAGTGGTCAGTTGGAAATAGTGACTGGCGGTTGGGTTATGGTTAGCGATTCATTCTTTTCATTGTGTTGTTTTATTTGTACACTTAATTATTATAAACGGATTTGCTTTTATAGACTGACGAAGCGGGTGCGCATTACTACGACATGATCGACCAACTGATCGAAGGCCACCAATTTCTTCGAACAGAGGTTGGAATGACGGAAACGCCGATCACTGGTTGGTCGATCGATCCGTTCGGTCACGGCTCTACTTTGCCTTATTTGCTCCAGAAATCGGGTGTTCGCAACACTATAATCCAAAGAACGCACTTCGCGTGGAAGCAATACTTGGCGCAGAAACAGCAATTGGAGTTTATATGGAAGCAGTTGTTCGAAGTGAGCCACAAGACATCGGATCTATTTTGCCATATGGCGCCATTTGATTTATACAGTTTTAAGTTCACGTGCGGTCCGAGCGCCGACATTTGTCTTCAGTTTGATTTTCGAAAAATCGCGGGCGAATCGTCTGAGTCTACCGCAACAATGATTAACGTGAATAATGTGGCCGAAAAAGCGGAACTAGCTTTGGGCCAATACGGCAGACTTGCATCGGTTTTCCCGCATAACATTGCGCTGATTCCGTTGGGCGACGACTTTCGCTACAATTTCGAGATCGAATGGGACCAGCAGTACAACAATTACCAGCAACTGTTTCAGCACATTAATGGCAATAAGCAAAAGTACAATAACACGGAAATAAAGTTCGGTACGCTCAACGATTATTTTGCTGAAGTGCATAGCACTATGAGCCGTTTGAATGGTAGCCGTTATCCGACGCTCGTCGGAGATTTTATGCCATACGCCGATATTTACGCGGACTCTAAGCCAAGCTATTGGACCGGATATTTCACCACAAGACCGTATTGGAAAGCGTTGAGCAGGGAATTGCAGCATTGGTTACGATCGGCGGAAATATTGTACACGTTTGCGCGAAATATTGTGCGCCAGAGCGGCAATAAACGAATGAGCGAACGGCTTGACAAGGACTACGCGTTTCTGACCACTTCGCGACACAATTTGGCATTGTTTATGCATCACGGTATTTATATTCACGTTTTTTCTGGTTTTCGCTCAGTTATAAAACTTAACTTTTGAACTTTGAAGTTATAAAGCTAAATTTGTTTTAGACGCGATAACCGGTACGTCAAAGGTTTCGGTGATGAAAGATTACGGCGAACGATTAAATCGCGGCATTTTGGAATCGCTGGGCGTTATATCGCATTGCGCCCAATTCTTGCTGCTTAAAGACCGTTCGGTAAAACCGGCCGATTATAACGCCGCGCATCCTTTAACCGCGTATTTGTTTCCGGATATTCGGCGAAACAGTTGGGAAGAATTGACGCAAAAACTATCGATTTCGATACCACCGGTTGACGGCAGAAAGATTGTGGTTTTCAACTCTATGACCGAAACCCGTTACGAAATAATTCGCGTTAACGTAAAAAATCCGTTCGTTCGTGTTGTGAACGCGGAAAACGGAAACCAAGTGTCATCCGAAATCAATCCAATATTTAACTCCAGTTCCTCCATATCGACAAACGTTTTCGAACTCACATTTCTAGCGTCAATGGCGCCGTTATCTCTCGCGACATACATAATTCAGACGATTGATCGAAAGCGACAGAAAATCCCTGATATGTCGCGAATAAGTCTATTCTTAGGCGACGCCAGCGAAAGCGAACTCGAATCAGATGGTAGCGGTCATCGTAAGTTATTTAACTTCGAAAATCCATCGAATTCCGACTTCGAACTCAGCACACCATACCTGACGGCCAGATTCGATCGCAACACCGGATTCCTTCGGTCATTGCATAACAAAAAACTTGGAATAACGCGTGAAACTAAAATATCGTTCGCCGCTTATAAATCGGCCGACTTTTACAGCGGCGCTTACCTGTTCCAACCGTCGCAGTTCGATCCGATGCAGAATATGACCGAACGATTCCCGTTAATGCGATTGGTTAGCGGAAACATTAGTTCCCGTTTGTCTGTCATATATGCGGGTTTTATTGAAGTTACATTTACGGTGTATCACAGTTCTGCACCGATTGGCGGCGGTTTGGAAGTGCAATGCAAGTTCGACATAAGCCAAAGGGCGGATCTCGTCGACTGGGAAATGATTATGAGAGTGCAGACTGACGTCGATAATGTGGTGGATTCGCGGCGAGTGTTTTACGTCGACTCGAATGGCTTTCAAATGCTGAAACGAGTCTACAACGCAGAGCTGGGCGTCGAAGCAAATTATTACCCTTTGACAACAGCGATGTACATCGAGGATAAGACTTCGCGAATAACTCTACTGTCATCTCACGCGCACGGTGTGACGTCACACATGAACGGCGGTCTGGAAGTGATGCTTGATCGCAAGATCCGTTACGACGACAATCGTGGTTTAGGCGAAGGAGTGCTCGACAATAAATTAACGCTTTCCAAGTTTTGGCTTAATCTCGAAGGTCTGATCACCGGAAACGTTGACATTGTGCCTAATCTTTCGCTATTATCCCATTCGTTGTTAACATCGTTGATGTATTCGCCGATCATTTTAGTCACTGATAGCATACAAGACAGACCATTGCAATCGAGCGTACGGTTCATCGACGGTGCGCTCGATTCTGACCATTTTCTAGTCAATTTTCGCACACTTCCATTGCCGAGTAATTTCTCTGTTCCATCGCAGTCTAGTTTACTGCTGGTTCATCGTCGACAGAGTTCGTGCGCCGTTGCGCAACACATCAATACATTAACCAAACCAAAGACATCGGCGAATGCGTCCAAATTTTTAGGCGTTAAAGTACAATCAATGAACGAGTGCTCGCTTACCGGTATTAAAGCGCTTAAGGGTGTTATCACCGATTTGAGTGGTATTAATGTGCCGCCAATGGAAATTAGCGGATATAATGTCACGTTTTTCGATTAACGGTATGCGTACTACAGTGCAGTATATTAAGTAAAATAATCTTTTTAGTAATAATTATGTAACGATATGTGATACGAAAGCCTATTATTTTTAAGTTTAAAGTTACGGAAAAATTTTTTCGGATATATTATATAACGTTTAAAAAATATTTATGATGATGGGAGTGTAGCGAAATTGAATAATTTAATTGTTTTACGTTTTAGTGGCTAAGAATTTTAAAACTTATAACAAATATAAATAACTTAATTGTGAATTAGACCCGTTCCGTCCGTTTGCAGGTATCAAACAATCGAAACCAATAATTATTGCGAATAAGACGCGTTTTTACTCTAGTTTTTCATTTTAAAAATAATAGTCAGAAAAAATACTGTTTTTTATTAGCATTAACACTATTTTTTACTCGAAATGAAGTTGTGATTACCGGTAATTTTTTTCGAAACTTTTTCTTAATGCACACTTTAAACTTTGTTTTCATTTCGATAAAATTTGCTTAACTATTTTCGTTTATCGCAACAGAACATTATTTAATTTTTCATAAAAATCTTACTAGTATTTTAACGGCAATTCAATACTTATTTACCGATTAAAAAATCATGAAAGTGTAATAAAGAGATAAAGAATATATATATTCTTGTGTTTAAATGTAAAATTTATTTATTATTTATAAAAGTATTATTTGCTGTTATTATTATTTTAATAGTTTTTTAAAAAAATATATGTTAGATTTAAATTTAAACTGTTTTAAACATATCGTTAGATATTATTAAATTTCATTGTGTTTTAACAATATATAAGGAAAAATGTTATCATAAAAAACTTAATTAGAGAATTAATTATTTAATTCGTTTCAATCGATATATGGTTATTATAGTTGCTTTATTTTATATAAGTTAACGTAAGTATTTTCGAAATGAGCGTAGTTTACGGTTAATGTAAAATTAAAATAACACTGTATTTTATTTTAATAAAGAGATTTATTTTAAAAAAAGGAAAAATTTTGTTGATTAATAATGAAGTTTTTAATGATTTATCGATGTTCTGACCCAAAACAGGGGCGCAGTAACAAAGAATGAAAACGAAAGCTCATTCTGTTCAATAATATTCAATGTTATAAAATTGGATTGCAAAAAAATAAAGTTAAGAAAATTGGGTGGCATTACACTTAAATATATCTTTATTATTTTTTTATATATTTTAAATTTTTCATTTTTGTTTTTTATCTCTGCATTATGATTATTTATACTTATTTCAATTTTTAGCACATAGAAATAATTACACTTAAAAAGTTTGAGAATCTTGCCAGTTATTATTTTAATGTTTAAACTTTTTTAATCAAATACGCAATTACTTGATCTAAAATTTCATTTGGCAAGAAATTGAGAAATAAGTTAGCGATATAACTAGTCCAGTCTCCTATTATTGAATAACTAATTTTTGGTGAATTACTAACTAATGCGTCAATGATTGCATCGATAACTAAATCTAAATTATGGCATTTATCATAACTACGTGCGAGAAGAAATTTTTTAGTATCATCAAAGTATTGTTGTCCATAAACCTGCTTAACGTTGTCATTTGTATCATTCCATATATTGTCGATCATGTGATTAAAATAAGAAATATTAAGCATATTAGTATTAAAAGCTGAACACGGCATCACAATCGACACATGAATTCCGAATTTTTGCATTTCACGTCTCAATGCATCGGAAAATGAATTAATCGCGTGTTTAGTCATACTATAAATAGCAACGCATGGAAACGTAACTTTTGCGCATAGACTTGAAATATTCACAACACGACCTATAAGTTATTAATATCTTGTTAAAAATCTTTCGTAAATTAAATTAGTAATTATTATACCTTTGGATTTCCTAATTAGTGGCAGAAAAGTACGCGTAACCCTAACCAAACCAAACACATTCACGTCAAACACTTTTTTATATGTATCCATATTTCCCCAATCGATTGGACCGTAAACCACAACACCGGCGTTATTCACTAAACCCCACAATTGATGATCTATTTTCTGTAAATCATTGCAAACAAATTCATATGCATTTACCACATCTTCATTACTCGTAACATCCATTTTGAAAACTTTGATCAAATCAGGAAATACAGAATTAGACACTAATTCTAAAGAACCATCACTTTGCGTGTTTAAAACAGTTGCGTAAACCATAAATCCATTTGAATTCAATTTTAACGCCAAATGGTTACCAAAACCACTGTCACATCCTTTATAGATAATAAGTAAATTAAAATAAAACTTATGCGTTTAATAAAACAAACCTGTAATCAAAACTGCATTTTTATAAGAACTAATTATTTCCTTTTTATTAATATATCCGTAAACATATTTAGTTAATCGCCAAGAAATTATCAATATTACAATTGAAGATCCGATTATCGATATTAAATGATTTAAACTATTAACCGAAAATATAAGAACTAATACAAATGGAAATAAAACAAGAAATTGCATAATAAGTTTTTCAGACATTATTTTAAAAATATCTTCCGTAATCCTTGACTGATAAAAGTTAACATTTGAATTAGACTGTAGTTATAAGTAAATACGTATAAAATGTAGTCTTATTACTGCTACAATGTTTTTAAGCCAGCTTTCTTTGAATCAAATGTTAAATTTCGTAATTAAAAACACTTAAACATGTTTTTTCGAAGGCCGTTAATAGTTAAGTCTGTGGAATAAAAATTGAGGTCACATTTTCTAAGCCAAGTAGTTTGTAAACATAAATTTTCTTAATATTAATTCGATGCATCGTATTTATTTTCATTTTAAATGATTTTTTATGAAATTTCTTTTCATTTATTCAATATAATCATTTTGCGTTATATATTTACTTATAAATAGATAAAGGATGTTCATTATCCTGTTTTTTTATTAAAATAATGCAAAACTTTATTATGTAGAGTATGTAAACGTGAAAAATTTTAAGTTCGGGTCTGACCTAAACATGGCGCACTCAAGACCTACAAATGCCCGATAAATTAAATTATCCAAATCCCGATCCAGCCTGTATGGCCCTGATTTAGCAAAATGTTTTTTAGACAGATATGTGGATTTGGGTCTGTCTGTCTGTCTGTCTGTCTGTCTGTCTGTCTGTCTGTCTGTCTGTCTGTCCGACCGTCTGTCTGTCTGCCTGTCTGTTGTTCTGTCACACTCTTATGTTAATTAAATAATTTTGATATTTACTTTAATAAAAGGATTAAACCAATTTTTTATGTTAATAAAGGGATTTTTAGGCTAAAAAGGCCAAAAATAGTGTGATTAAGACCAAAAATGATCTAAATTAGCAATAAAGTGGTCAAAACATGGTCAAAATAGGTAAATATTTGATGAAAATCAATGACATGAATAAGATCAATATTGACCAAAATAGAGTCAAAATTGAGGTCGAGTGCTCCCGTTTTTATATCAAAACAGTCAAAATTATGTCAAAATAGCCAAAATAAGGTTATAATTAGTCAAAAATTGTGTTAAAAATCGTCAAAATTATAATCGGTAGATTCCGTTTTTATCAATAAAAAGTCTTTGTGCTATAAAAGCAGTTAAAATCGGACAATAACTCGTAAAAATCTGGTTAAAAATGATTAAATTTGGGCAAAAACAGCCAAAATACTGAGCGGGAGATTCCATTTTTATAGCAACCTTATTGACAAATATGGTAAAATTCGATTAAAATTAGCCAAAAATCTGAACTTTATATTCCGGTTTTATTGTAACCTTATAGATTGATATGGCAAAAATAAAGTAAAAATAGCCAAAAAACTATACGGGAGATTCCGTTTTTATATTTTTAATTAGGACAATAGACAATAATGATATCAATATAGACTAAAAACAGCGAAAAATCAAATCGGCGAAAACTTCCGAAATCAAAAGAAAAAACTGAACTCTAATAAATATTATATAAACTAATGGTTTGGAGAGAGAAGAGAGGAGAGAGAGAGAGAGAGAGAGAGAGAGAGAGAGAGAGGAGAGAGAGAGAAAACAATTTTTCTATCTATCTA
>JAQIXJ010001712.1:0-19082 GCA_034700185.1 Phthiracarus laevigatus | reverse complement strand
GTTTCCATTATTTTATTATCGATAAATTTATGGTAAGCATAAAGAATTACAACTGTTTAATAACAATAAACGGCTAAACAAATTTAATTTTTCATTGTATTATTTACTGCGCGCGATCTTAACTCCAACTACAGGTATAATAGCATAATAGCGATCCAACTATTCTTCGATTCACATCACTGTCCGAATATGGGTCTAATAATTGAAATACACTCTCGCGCTAACTATAAAATAAAGGTTAAGTATAGTTAACCCATCAAATATTTTGGATAGCATTCAGTGTACTGTCAAACATTGCCGCGTTATAAGTGTCAGTCAAAATACGTTGAAAAAATACTGAAAAAACTGTTTAATGAAATTTTTTACAACAATGGTTCCGGGATTCTACATAACAGCTAAAAAACGTGTTTGATTGTATCGTAAGTTTTATATTAAGCCGTTTTATAATAAGCCGTTCGACAATTAAATTAATGACGTCATCGCTATACTTCATTAGTATTAATAGTGTATTAATGTCGCGTGAAACGGCTTAATATGAAACGGCTTAATATAAAACTTACGATATTGGCGTGCGTTTGCCACATCATTTAAAACTTTCTTCCCTATATTTATATATTTATGAGAAATTAACGAAACGTTTTACTATTTTTCTTATTATTTACGATACGAAATGCTAAATTAATAAATGGTTTAAGAGATGGAGGGAAATATGGTTTTAAATGTTATAATCACTTACTTGCATCGATAATTTAAAAGCAATGGTATAATGTAATGTGAGATCAATTGCGAGTCCTATTGCTAATGAGATGGTAATGCTTTCCAAAACATTTAGTTTCCAATTTAACATCACTAACACAGCAATGGTAGTAAAAATAATGGACGAAATTGTAGTGGTGGCCAATATACTCAATTTCAAATTCCAAGTCGTCAACAATAAAGCTAAAAATGAAAAAATAACGGCGAAATATATTGATCGCGTTGTACCGCGAGCTAAGCACTCCTGTAAAGCATAAAATTCTAAATTATGGCTTATAAACCATCCGTTTTGCAACTCATTTGGTGCTGCGCTCAACTTCTGAGAAACCCAATCATCGACGCTATGCCAAAATTTATCCATTTCAATGAATGAGTGCGAAAATGTGAAAATTGAATCATATTCGATGACAACTGCAGAAATTTTGGTTGAATTTTTATCAAATCTGGGTCCCGCCCAATCCATGTTTAATATATATTTCGGTGTTTTTTGCAATAATTGTATTGCTTGTCGCATACATAAATCGAAAACATGCTTCTCGTACGGAAAAACCGATGTTTGACAACATGGCGCGCGATTCGAATTAATATTGACTGAATCATTACACCTGCGATCGTCCATCCATGACTTAAATGTTTCTATAAAACAGTTTGATAGCAGCGGTCCAACAGTAGACTTATAAAACGTTTGGTTTCTAATATCTCTACAAAACTTTAAAAGCCAAAGTTGAGCGCGTTTCGAACTGATATCGAAATTGTCAACAAATTGAAGTGATCCACGATTTAACGGATTCAATAGGTCACCATTATCTACAGCTTTGATTCCGAAAACAACTCGTATCGGCAAATGTAAACTGTAATCATCCATAAACTTATCATCTTTGGTACGTTTGAACCAGAATTTGTCTTTATATTCAAAGTCATACTTTTCGAAATAATGATTCGAATCGAATAACTGAAATTCTTCGGTGTCCGGAAGTTGTAGTCTTGGCTTATAAACTACAATCACTACTGAACTGATAGCGATTCCTCCAAAAAATATAATCCAAAAATAACGAAATCTCGCAATTAATTCAAAAATAAATTTTTCGAAAAACGTTTTTGATATTGAAATAATAAATGAGTGAAATTTCCAAAATGAAGTAAAACGGTTGAAATAATTTATTGAAAACTTGTCGGCTATTACAACAGCGGGTGGAAGTGATAACATTGTAATAATGAAATTCGATATGACGGCAGTTCCAGCAAAGATGCTGTCAAAAAAAAGTCAAATATTTTAAATTTTTATTAAGTTAGTTTTTATAAACAATAAATAACAAAAATTAATTTGTTTAATTATCAGGCATGAGGTACATTAAATATTTTATTAACAAAATTTGTTGAGTTGTAATTATTCCAGAATTTAATGTCTGTTAAAGTCTATTATTATTGACAAAAGTGAGCAAATTTTTTCTACTTTACTAATAAGTAAAGAAACTTTATGTTTCTATATCCTATCAGTAAGCCATACTGTTAAAAATTTAAGAAACGTCTTGAATCTTTTCTAATAAAAGGGAATTATCGTTTTCCCGCACATCCATATGTTAGCGAATATAAATTGAATTTTCACTATTTTAGAAAAAAAAGAAAAGATGCTTGTGTTTATAACTGAGGGTATAAACACATGCGTTTGAGAATTCATAATATAAATTCATTTTGGCATACTTAGAGATGAAAGATTTAGTTAGCCTAGTCAAAGATTTAGGCTAAGCATCAGCCTACAGCTTAAGCATATGTTTTTTCCGTAGGCTTAGACTTCAGCCTATAGCCTAAGCCTACAGTCGACTTAACCTCTAGAAAATAACGTAATTATTCAAAAATGTAAATAATAAATTTAATAAAAAAACAAGTGAAGAAATATCTCAATCAAGTGTTGCTAAAAGTGTTTAACTAATTCTTAAATTTTAGGCCTAATCCTATAGAATTTATTGGAGCCTAAGCCTAAGCCTAAACTTCTAACCTGTCAGCATAGAGTCTCCCGAATAAGCATAGGGTCAGACTAAATTTTTATCTATAGGTATACCAGGTATGCATGGAAAATGGTAAAAGTTTGCATTAAATTCTTTATTCTCCGAAACTTTGGTAGACTAAGTGTCACGCCAATAGAAATATCTTAATATTATTATGGTAATAGGCATTAACAAACCTAAAACATTTGATTGATGTAATATTAGAAAAATAAGCAGCAAAAAAAGCGGCACAAGTAGTAGCACTGGCCGCTAACACAGAAACCCACGCGTGGTTCATCGTATCTTCTATTAATTTAATAAATGTTGGCGTATTGTGATTAATATTTTTATCAGATTTGGCACATTTCCATACTTTACAATATATTAAAGTATTATCGGAACCAATACCTAAAAATTTGATTAAATAATGTATAAGATGTAAAATGAAATCGATTGTAACATTACCGATAGCAATCACGATTGACATAAGATTCATAAAAGGAAAAAATGAGAGCCTAAAAACGGTTTTATAAAAAAAATATGCGGTTCCAAGAGATGATGCGATTGTAGTGAATGTAATAATGGTTATTACCAGCGAACTCGTGTAAATATATAGAGATATTAATATAATAAATAACGCTATAATTAAGTATCGCGTGTCGTGTAAAAGGTAATTATCAAAAAGAGAATGCTTTAACCCTAAGTCCATCGCTGCCACTCGTACATCATTCAAGTATAGATTACTTTCAGTGAGTTTATTAAAATAAGACAACAATTCAGTGCTTTTAGCGATAGGAAGAAAAATACTGGTGTATTTTAGTTTTGACGAATTATGATAATCAGGATTCAAAAATTGATAATCAACTAAATAATGCATTATATTGAACATCGCATTACCAAACTCTAAGCACTTTTTAGGAACATTTCGACATAAACCTGGTTGGCTATCACAGTCATCATTGAGTTGCATATTATGATAATAATGAGCGCAATTAGAAATAAAATGTTTCGCTTTGGAAATATCGTCATCATCGATATCATAGCACGAAGATTTGTTAGCAATCACTGCGATATAATTGGCGATCGACCAACTTATGCAACATTTATCACTATTTTTGTGTTCACAGTTATTACTGAATAATTGGTAATTTACGCTGTTTTCCATACGAAGTATTCGTCGATCGATCGCACAAAGTTCTCGAACTGATTTCAATGATAATAAATTGTTCGATGCATCAGTGGTTTCGATAATGAAATGCGCGTAATCGTCATATATTTTGCCACAAAACGCACGCTTTTTTGATAAATTATGATTCTTTGCTCGAAAATGCGGCGAAATCGATCGGACATTCGAGATTTCCATTTGACCAATGGTTTGTTTACCAGTTGTTTTGGTTGCGTTAGCGATTGCATTATATCGAGTATTTGGCAATTCATTGTGCTTAGAGTTACGGTTCGCGTGCTTATATGTGTTATAAGGATACGGGTATAGACTTAGCTGACCGCTCCACGAACCAGCCATCAATAATAGCTTCCATGCATTGATTCGGTCAGATATTTCAGTGCCTCTCACTTCGAAACCGAGCAATGGATCGTCAAATGATGGGAATCGGTGTAAATAAAGTGTTGCGAGCAATAGCGCCAAACTAATAATAAGCACCGATAATATAATAATGTATGGATATCTGGCAACAATTCGCGACCAAAACATTATAATAAATATATCGTAACAATACTATGTCTATACCATATCGTACTGTATTGTTACCGCATAACCAAACATAATTCAAATCATTTTAAACTTTTTAAATCTTAATTTTCTAATGTATTTTACTGTGTATATACATTATTGATGTTTGAAAAAAACACCTATCAAAACAAATGAGAAAATTTTGAATACAGTAGAAACTAGTTATAAACTCGAGTTTTGTTAAAAATATCATTTGTTTTATATTTATTTTGTAAATATGGTTTAAAACCAGTTTTCTCTCTATTCCTGTTATTCCAGTAATAGTCCATTGAGAATGCATTGTATTGTATAATTCGCATTAACACGCTAACGCAGTCGCGTATGAAATTCCTAGTATTCTATGTACTAACTCAGTCGCGTAGACAGCAATAGACAGAAAATCTATGGTATATCTTAGTTTTGTCTCAAATTCACGATATTATGTATAACAGTAATTTGATTTCTTACAATTGCCGGTTTTTTTGAAAATTTCGGGCATTTAAGTTAAAAAATATCGTAAAGGCTCCCATTAGTGGATGCCAATAGTGTATACGCAGTTCGGGTTGAAAAAATTCTCGATAAAATAAATAATTAAACTGGATTTAATATAATATTTGTTTTAAAAACTAATAAAATTCGTTTGGTTTTTACGATGCATGTTAAACAGAATACAATTCGAATATGCATAACTCGCGAACAAACATTGTTATAGTAAAATTTGGTAATCACTTGATAACTGTGAACAATCTTTCACTTTGTTATTCCACTAATGAGTAAAAGTCTTTACGATCTTATGTGGTAAAATAGAGCTGAGATTAAATACGCAAAATTTGGTTGCAATATTCAATTTTTTAAGCTGACGCGAAATTTTAAACTATTAAAATCTTGGTGGTTGTGTATTACACCGTCCGTATTGTGGTAAAATTATTTAAAATTCTTATTGTATTGTTAACAGTTTTAAAAAAAATTAAGCACGAGTAAAGTTCAATGACTAACAAAAACTTTATTAAACAGCAACTAACTTATAAATAATATGAAGTTTAATCTTTATAAATAAGACAAACAGCTTCAATAAATTCAATAAACGGATCTATTTTCTCAAATTTTATAACTTTCCGCCACAAGTATTCACACATATAATCCGCTAAGTACTCATGATGATGGCCTCCAGAATATAATTTCCTCTAAAGTTGAAGCCATTCACACTCAATGTTTTGTTTGTGGACTCGTTTTTGGATCAATAAAGTTTTCTGAATGATACAGTTTCGTGAAAGAATCCTAAATTGCAGATAAAATAAACAAATTAAAGTTGAAACTAAGCTAAGCTAAGCTAACCTAACCTAATTAATTATACCAAACCGATCCGAAACAGACCTAACCTAATCAAATTAAACCTACCCAAACCTAGCCAAACATAACAAAATCCAAGTCAAACTGAACAGAATAGAACCGAATAAAACCCAATTTAAACAAATCTACCAGAACCTATCCTTACTATTTATTGCGCAAACTAAAAAATTGTTGTTTGAAACGAAACAACCGTTCCTAATCCAGGTTGACCTTAATCTGGCGACTGAGTTGTCAGGCATTTCATCATCAACTACTATATATAGGAAACGGTAAACACTGACCGCTTCAGTATAACTTTGACTTTGAAAGCAGTATAATTTTAACTCTAAATTGATCGAAGTTTTGTTGTGCTCCTTCACAGACAGAATAAATACTTATTTTAGTTTCAGTTAATTTTTAAATAATTTCAGAAATTATTTTAATTCACGTTTAGAAAGCGAATTCCTAATCATTTTAATTCAGTTTGTGTCGTATAATCATTATCACATATTTTTGTACTTTTATAATCATTTATTTTTTCTATTAATAAAAACTTATTTAAAACTTCATTTCGCGTGCTATCGAAACCTCACTGACGATCAGTTGGATTACGTTAGAAGACGGAACCCAACTCTAAGGTATAGCTTTACGTAAAGCCTAGCGAGTAATCTGTTAGCAAATAGCTAACTGGTGGACACCCCCATAGCCCTCTACCGTTGGACGATAGCCAGAGCACGTGTTTGGAACACGCGTTCTGCAGACCATAACAAAATTTAATTAATAACTAACTTTTTTATTATCATTAAAACATGAATTTTTTCAAAATCAGAAATAGAAACTTACAATTATGCCAATTTCAGAAATAAACACTAAAACTGTAGTGACAACTACTGTATGACAATGTGATTCAGTAAATTTATTTGTCATTGCTAAATTCATTGAAATGTATCATAACCTCGATGGTTCTAAGGCTACTTCTATCATTATGCCCACTGCCAGGATCAAACACAGTACGGATCTGTGATCACTGACAAAGAGTTGTCCATAATCCATGGTTAGATTATCGCCAAATATCTGCTAAGTGGACAGTGCCGGTGTTGATCCCACAAACATGGGTCTTATGATGATGTTACCATTATGCCCACTGCCTGGATCAGTGATTTTATCACGGATATGTGATCACTAAGACAGTAAAATCGGTTATTAACGATTGAACAAAACTCGTAAAATTGATGTAAAATACGAGTTATTAAACCGCTAACTATTACTTTACTTAAAGCAAAGATGACTTATTAATTGTATTTTGTTCATTGCAGTCATCCACTATTTCGATCGATGAATTTAATCCTTATTCAGAACGATATTTGACTGCTAAATCCAAGCCTGATTTCGATTTAGTTTGAAGATTCCTGGAACCTATTATCTGCGAAGCTGTATCTTTCGATTTGATAAAATATTTCGTCGATATTAGTTTAAATAATATTGATGCTATACTTTTTTCTTTCAATATATTTTCCCATACTAAACCTTATTCTTTACGTAAATATTTACGAATTCCTTACCTTTTTAACTATAGCCTAAGGGGATCCAGGTGTTAGGACAAAGAGATATAAATGTAAAGATATATATTTTAACTTAAATATTGTTTTTCTTCTTTGCACTGTTTTCAACATAACATAATAGTCAGTCTTCACAATTTTCTGGCCAGTATAGTGGCCACTGTACTAACTACAACTTCATTTTACAATTGTATTTTCATTACCAGTTTTGTATTAGGAACACCGTTCCCATTGGATTTTATCATTTAATTTGTAATTAATTTTGTGCACATTTCAATATTAATAAAAATTATTATTACTACAAATTTGAGTATTTATTCGTCTACGCGTAAATTTACACGAATCAATATTATTCGTAAACGAAGTTCGATTGCGTTTTCTGGTAATACATTGTATGATTTACCTGTTAATATCAAATTATTTGATTGTCGAAATTATGGTAATTGCAGTTAAGGCGCAATAGCTTTAGCTTTGTTTGGTTGTTTAAACTAACACCGAATAATTCGATTGTTGATCATTTATGGTTTAAAGTCATTCCGTTCTGCTCTCCCATACAAAAAGACAGACGAACTTAGTAAACAAATAGATGCAACACTTAAAGTCGGAAAGTTTTAAATCATGTGGCGTTGGAATCGATTTACATGGTTTAAGTGCTTTTTCTTTTGTTTTTAAGCGATCAATTATCAATTTATACGACATTAACTATTTTAATGGAATATATCGTGAACCGGACTCTATTATTACACCTAATGAAGTATTATTTAACCCGCTCTTCTCTGGACTTATCGAAATGATGCACATGATTGCCATATAACTTTCCATTACTTTATTTAAATGTTTGTTTTTTATTGATAATTAATAAAGTTTATTCAATTTTTTTAATTTAAAAGGCTTTAAACTTTTAATTTCGAGTTGATTATTACGGAAAAAGTGTAACCTTAACTGGTTAAAAATTTTTAACTCGAAGGTAACTCATAAATAGAGTACGGAAAATTTAATATAATAATTTTTAGTGAAAATGCTCTGAGAAATATTTTGGGGGTTTTACTATTAAAAACAATTGTCTGTAGACTATAAATATTTTGGACTTAAAAAAATATAAAATATTTTTTAATTATTTTAATGTTTTTGGGAAATTGTTATTCTAATTTATTAGTTTTTGAGGCTCCACCAGTTTTAAACCTTTCTCCAAAAATATTCGATAGAATTAAGTGAGTTTTAGTACTAATAAAAATTTTTATTCTCATATAACATGAAAAGCAAGTATTTATCAAAGCTAAGTATTTATCATTACTGTAAAATTAAACAAGAGTTGAACCGATAAAATCTTCATATCTACGCATAAAAGCAGGCAAGTAAATGTGATTTTCCGTCCGCTGGTATATTAATCAAGTGATTTGCTTAATTGTTCAATCATAATAATGAGATTTGTTGCGATTGGAAGCTTTTCGATAAAAAAATATAGGACTAATATATCCTAACAGCAAACTTTTTTCATAAAAATAGTCTTTAAACTTTAACGGAATATTCGGTTTTAAGTGGCATATATAGTCTATATACTAAATTATAGAAGCTTATTGATTTGACATTTGCCCGTCCGTCACGGTGTTCGCAGTTTTATAACAATAAAGAGATTTTACCGATATTTTACTACAATAAAAGGAATTTGAGATCTTACAATTTTAAATTAAAACTAATTTATTTGTCAAATAAATCTACACTCAAAGTGAGCTCTCTATGAATGTGCCGTGAATTGCTTGAATCTTAATTTGAAGATCAGTTCGGGTTCAAGACGTGCTGCTCTAATAAAGGAATAAAAATTTTCGAATATTATGCGGTATATTTAATTAACGCATAACTGTCTTACGGTATTCGGTAAAAATTTCATTCTCATCTCATTCTTTTATTAATTTTATATAAAATTATTTTTAAAATTAGTAGATTTGAGTTATACGGTATATGCAATTTTAAGCTAATTGAGTTCGATTATATTGATTATCGTTATGTTTAATTACATTTGAACACAATTTAACATTAAATTTTTTAAGTTAATATAAAAATATTTCTAAGAAGCAAATAATACAAATACTATAAAAAAGAAAAATAATATTCCAAAAACTTTTACTATAAGCCATCTATTATTGGTAACCGAAGCGAAATAACGTAATAGAGAGTCATGAGCGGCATCAACATTGACTGCTGTATCGGAAACATTTGTGTCGATGCGAGTTATCATTTCTTCTTGTTGGTGAACCATTGTAGCCAATTGGTTAAATATAGTTCCCAATTCCACTATTGTTGATTCAATCGATTGCATTGTTGATGCTCTTTCCTCTAAATACTCATTTGATTGATCTTCATATATTAAAAGTTGTTTTTGTTGCTGCGAAGAGTTAACATTCTGCGAACTCATTGAGTTATCGCTAAAATCGATTACTGTTGAAATTGAATGCGATGCTAATGGCGTTACTGAAGATGTAAATTGTTCTCGTCTCAGCTTTTGTTGTTGCATATTCTAAATAATAAAGGGAAAAACGTTTATTGAGTGGTTTCGGTTAATCAGTATTACATATACCATAAACATTACAAGTTTACATATATTTTTACTACAGATTAGCTGTTTATATAATTATATTACTACAGATTATTTTGTATAACTGAAGATTTGATCCAAGAATACAATAGTAACTTCGGTTTTTGCCACTAACCAATCAATCCCACACTCCTTTAATTTTTAAAACTCCTCAACAACTTTTCTAAATATTGATTGATTTAAATAAAATTTATGATAAATTTTCAATTTTAATCTACTGATAAAGTCTATTGGGATATATTTGATTACGGTATAACTGGTGTGATAATTACATGTGTTCTCAGCTGTAAAGTATTTTTAAAGTTACTGCTCATTGTAGCCAATTGTTGTTGAAGTGTTAGCACAACATTCTTTGAATGACTGTCTATGTTTTTACATTGATTTTGTGGTAATGACTGTAATTGTTGTTCACGTAATGATTCAATTTGTTGATTAAGTGAAGTGATGTCTTGTTTCACAATATAGATGAGTTCGTTCAACTCTTTAGATGACTCGTCGCCATCAAATAATGTTCGCTTTCGCGCCAAATAATTAATTTTCTCTAATTTCTGGAAAGTTGCGAACAGATCTCGCGCCACAGAACGCGATCCTCTCATAAACGTAACGTAATTATTATAATGCGAAGAACGCATCGAAGACATTGGATGCGAACCATTCAACTGCCACTTATTGCCATTTCTTCGCGAACGTAACTCATTATTAATCCATTGTGGCTTACCTTCCATCGATTTGATTGTGGAAACAAACTCATTGGTCCGATCAAACGCCATTTCAAATTAAAAATTAAAACTAATGCCGATTCACATAAACTATTTACGATATCATACTGTATACTGTATACGTTATACTATTACTGTACAGTAATACCGTATATTGACACGTCATTTGCTCAACAAAACAGCTGACTATTAATCAATTCAATTCGTTGTTTGTTAATTAATATAATTCTTTGTAAATACTAACGTGTAAGTAAACTTCATTTTATGGATATTCTTCGTTTTCTACCACTCATTTCTGATTTAATTTGGCGAAAGGTGGATAAACAAGAAACTTAGTTCACTTTTTACAAAAAAAAAGTAGAGCATATGGATTTGACCATGTCTGTCCGTAAGTCCGTCGCAGTCTTATATTAATAAAGGGATTTGGCAACTTACTAATAGGGTTTTAGAACATATATATTGTTTGCATAATTATATAGACTATTAACATGGAAGCTCTCTATAATTGTCTTTCTAATAGTGAAACAGTAGTGGACTTAAAAAATTCAGAGTAATTGAACGGAAGTCGATTTGAAAGTTTAAATTTACAATTACTACTAACTTATTATAGAGAGGTATTAAGAGTTTAGTTGGTATGTTGCGATTAACACATGTACGACTATTTTTTGTGAGTTCAGACCTAACAGCACACTTATAAAGTTTTTAAAAGACTTAACGCGGAAGCGTAGTTTAAGAATGGGGTATTTAGTAGAGCCGTTTGGTCTCGTACCTAATAAGGAAGCTAACCATGTAAATTATAGGTACAGTAAGCTGTCTATAATATGTGTTGATTTATTACCCGAACTCAAAAAAATACTAATAATATAACGTCATGTTCCTAGATTTACTTAAATTATTGTTTTATATCGTATTAAATTACATTTTTAATACAATTAAAAAATAAATCTAAAAATTTGTAAAGTTTTAAATAAAACTAAGAAGTTTTATGTGTTTTAAGTTGGGTCATATACACCAAAGTATAGAATTTCGAAAGCATCCGGTGATAAAAGACTACAATAAGTTAAAGTATGGACATTTGACACACGGAGAAAATATTTCAGCTGACAAATTAATCCGATTTTTGGTAAACTACATGATAGAGAGTATCATAAATAATTTACCATAAATTAAGTTTTTAAAAAATTAGTTTTAGGACTCATAATATACAATTTAAAAATTAATAACAAGAATAATTTTAGACTTTTCGGAAATTATAATTTATTTTAAAGCGTTTTAATACTTAAAAGCCTCAAATCATCTAAAAATAGGCAAAACAAGAGGGCGTAGAAAATAAAAATATATGTAACGAATTGGTGACTCGTCAGTGAGTTATTGTACTGTTAATTGACGAGTATTACGACTATTGTATTAATACGGTATTGTGACTTATAGAAAAGACAGTTTTAACGCAACCACATGCTCTTTATTAGTCACTGCACATAATTAGTTCCATAAATGTGATGAATTTAGCTGATTTTTTGTCCGAATTTCCGACACAAATTTGATGTTTTAGTTCCGAAAGTCTTAGTTTTAGTTCAATAGATTACGTACACATGTATTGAAATAAACAGAAATCGAAATTTATGATAAAAGATAGAAAATAAGGGTAACATAAAATTATAGTTGGAATGTCAATTCTGGTAAAAAATAAAAGCAGTTCTTCTGTTTTATACAACAAACAAGAAAATTTTTTTAATTTTTTTTTAATTATTCATGATTGTAGGGAATTCATTAATTGACATATCCATTCAAGCGTAAAAAAATTTAACCAGAAAATTTATTTTTGGATATAATTTGATGATAAACAGTTAATTATTTAATTATAAAACATAAATTTTTTAAGTATGAAGCAATAAATAAAATAATGCAGTTTATAAAAGTGTTTGTTAGTTATCTATAATACTAAGGATAAAAACGGAATTGTTTTAATAATTTACTATTTGATATCTGAATATCACTACATATTAGGGCAAACAGTATACAGTATAATATATTGATAGATGGTATTAGTCATGAGAAAAATTAGTATTAAGTAAAGCACTTATGAACCAAATTAATATTGCATTAATCGGAGCTAAAATAGTAAACTGAGTGATATAAGCGAAATGAGCGAGTATTGCTCCACCGATCACATCGCATACGTGGTGTCGTCCAAGAAGTATACGTGAAACGCACACCGATATGGCCCACAGCCATAACAATAACCAAATAATAGTGATGGACTGATTGGAGCAAAACAATGCTATATATACGGCTCGCGATGCGTGACCAGAAGGAAACGAGTGCTTATCAACAGATATGACCATCAACTGATCATCTTGTCGGGCATAGTTTGGACGTCGACGACGAGTTAATGCCTTAATAACAGCGATATATATGACATCGAGTATTAATCCAACCAATAATTGGGCGAATGCTTTGTTATTTGGCACTAAATACAGTAATATCGCTGTCAATGAAAACCATACGATTCCGTGACACGAATATTCTAATGCTTTTAGGTATGAACGACTACCAATATATTTACATCCATACGAATATATGGTGTATGAAACATTGTAATCCAATTTTAAACCATAATCTATTAATTGTTGAGACATCTTACATCATTTCAAATAAATGCTAATAAAACGATAACAGCGCAACAGCGCTCTAACGGCCATTATGCCCAATTATTTTTTCAATCATGTTAGCTGTTCTATAAGTTGTTTTAAAAATTACTAATGCGGTTTTAAATTTATTCAAAAAAATTTTTCTGTTAAAGGTTATATAAAAAATATTCTTTGCTTTATATTTTAGAGTCCGAAAGTTAACCAGGACTCAGGACTCTAGTTTTTTTTAAGTCTACGCCCAAAGTCCTGGTCTTTGAGATTCAAATAGTTCCGAACTGAAGTATCACAAGTCTAGGTCTGAGTTCCAGTATAAAAGAATCTGCCCGAACCTCTTTTTTTCTAAAAAATATATACTTTTCAAGATTAAATGAGTTAGAACTATAATGTTATTATATATTTAAACATAATTTTATTAAAAAAATAAAAAGCTTTATAAACATTTGCAGAGGTCCAAGTCTGGACCAAGTTCTGGTTCGAATCCTTGACTTAGGCAAAATTGTTTTTTTTTGCATTACTTGCTATAAAATTTAAATAGTTGTTTAGATTTTTTATAATTAGAAATATTTGAAAGAATTTATAAAACATTAATTAGAATTTTATTTTAAAATCTATTTTAAATGAAATTTCATTTTGGGATTCTTTTTTATTAAGTTTGTGGGCCTATGTTTCGCTAATCATAGATTGCACTATGATTCTCCATTAGAATATTCCATCTAAACTTTTCAAAATATAAAATCAAGGAATCTTAGTTAAATTCTAAAATTTTTTGGGGTATGTGTTCCAGCATCCAAGAGGGACTTGTGGTTCGTAAAGCAATTTTATTAGGGCAAAGTTTTGTCTAATAAATTTTTCTTATTAACTGACCCTATAATCAATACGCTTTTTAAAATAATTTTGAAGTCCCACCTCTCAAGTCAATGTAATAAAGAAATAAAAGTTTAGACCATATAATCACTTGGACAATAAGCTACAACGCATTGACGTGTAAAAGAGTATGAATCAAAATATATACACTCACGAGTTTGTAAATTAGTGCAAAAAATTTACGTTTTTTACAAAATAAATATTAAATTAATTGAGTTAACTCTAATAAAAAATACTAAAATTTATTATAAGCGAATTTTACAATAATAAGCTTATATGATGATCAAGTGAAAGATAAAAATATCAAACAGAAAATTCTTTAATATCATCGTAGCTTTTAATTAATTTATAAGGAATTGATTTTAAATTCAAATGTCTCAGTTTAGTTTGCATGAGTCCATTAAGATCTTGAGATTTATTTAAAACATTATTAACGCAAACATATTGATCAATAATTTCTAATGAAACTTTATTTACAACTAAAGATGCAATTCCAATATGTGGTAATGGATAACATAACCCAATGTTCAAATGTTTGTTATTTAGTTGTAAGAAATTTCTATACTCTTCAAGTTTAGGTCTTTGCGCACATTCTTTAAATAAGTTTTTATTTGGCATTTTTGCAATAGACTGCATCAAATTTCTTTCTCTTATTTTAATCCATGGACATTCTATAGATAATGATTCTAAAATAAAATATAAATCTATCGGTATTTTTTCGCGTGAACTCATTTTAAATTTGTTCAATAAATCGTTTGAGTTCAACAAAACAGGTATCTTTTGAGAATAATGATTCATTATTATCAACGATTTGAAACAATCGAGTAAATATTGCGGATATATTCGAAAATCTGTTTCAATTAACCGTTCAATGTGATGATAAATAGAATCGATTAAGATCGGGCTTAACTTGTGATTGAAGTGTGAAACGGACCATAAAAATCGAGCCAAATCTTTTGAGCGCAATTTTTCACCATTCAATAAGTATGAAGAATTAACATTTAATAATTGCGAACACCGTTTATCGACTAAACAATTAATAACCAAAGTGTCATAATAGGAAACATTAGCAAAATAAGCTAAAAAATGAGTGGATTCACGAAATAATAATGTTGTCAAATGATTTTGTATTAATGTGTTTAGCGCTTCATTAATATTAGAATCAACATAATCATTGAGACGCATAAATTTTATAATTGATAGAATATGCGAAATCTCTATTTTAGAATGTTTTATATCTTCGTGTATTAAAAATAAACATCTATTTAAAAGAGATTTATTGTTAAACCTTATTCTCAAAACAAATAAACAATAGCACAAAACTGCAATATCGGTAGAATGTGGCAAAATGGTTGAATCATTTTTCAAAATCAAATCTATTTGCTTAATAATTTTTGATATCAATAATTTAACTTTTAATGTATTATTTGATGATATGATACCAAATAGAAAAAGAATTTGTATTAACGCATAAACATCTAATGTTTTCAATTCCACATTTAATTGTTTGAGCAAACTATCAAAGTAAACGATTGTCTTCCCATAATTAGGTCCATATAATAAAACCAAACGATCCAATTCATACAGTTTTGTTTTTAATGATAAACACTTAATGTTTTCAATTTGATATTCACTTGATTTCCCAGTTTTAATTATATTTGACTGATTGTCGCAGTGCTTTATTTCTCTATACGTAATGGTTTGGTAATTAATAGAAGTGTGTAAATGCCAAAATGATTTATTTGGTTTCAATTTATAGGAATATGTCTTAAGAAATTGTAAATATGATTTACTGGAATAATAACGTTTCGTTAATTTATTCATTGCGATCATAAATAATTTAAATTTTTTGTGAAATATCAAAAGGACACGAATGTTTATATTTCATAAGTAATTCCTTTTTCATAATAAGCTGATGTTTGAGTGCATCCAAATTTTTAAGCTGTTCCTCTTTGGGAGAACCGATGCCATCAATTTTTGATATTTGTTGTCGACATTCGTTAAGTCTATCTCTCAATTGTTGTATTTTGGTATTACAGTCCAAATGTTGTTCGCGTATATTAACGGATCTTTGAGGCGTACTTTCGTTACTTTCACGCTCAACACTAATTATACAGTACAACAATACGACAATACAGTACAATTTTATTATATTATAAAATATCATATATAAAATATAGCTTATGTTATTGTTATTACCTTCGTATGATTTCGTAAATTAATGGCAAAAAATCGGTATTTAAATCCGCTACACTAACACTATAATTGGTAGACATTACATCAATTATATATTAACTCACTATTCATTTTCATGCTTTACTGTAAAATGAAAACATGGCAACAAAAAACAGCGCATAACATCAATAACAATATTGTGCTGCTGCAGTACATACCTTAAAAACTAGACTCCCAAATCGTTAAAAATTTTAAGCCCGAGCCCGATTGGTAGAAGCCCGACCCGGCACGAGCCCGATTATAATAAAAAACAACATATAACCAAAATTTTGTTTTATTTAATATCATCATAATTTGATCTTAAAAATAATAGTTTATCACTTTATCAGGTTTTAATTGTATTCTCTTATCTGTTAAATTAAATTAGAATAACTGAAATTTCGTTCTGAATTTTTGTTTAATTTAAAAATACATAATAAATAAAATTTTAAAATATGTTGGAATCATTTCAAAGCCCGACCCGGCCGAGAAATTAATTTAAAAGCCCGGCCCGACTTAGGCCCGATAGGTTCAACCTCGAAACCGGCCCGGCCCGAGGAAAAGTGTCGGGGGCCCGAAAAATCGGAGGCCCGTTTGGAAGTCTAATACAAACCATTACCAATAGTAAGTTATGTGCCACATTCATATGCCAGTAACAAAAATGTAGAGATAAACTTCAACTCTATTAACTTCATTTTAACCGAATTAACCTTTTTTAATTTTCAAACCTAAATTATTAGTAAAGTAAAGTAATTTAAAATCACAAATAAAATATCATAAAGCGCTCAATTTGATTCAATTATTTTTTAAGTGAATAAATAAATGCATTTGTTAAGTGAATTATAAATTATTGCATTAAAATTACGCCAAATAATTATATTGTTGCTTAACATTTTTATAATAAAACAAGAATGAACATTAGTAATGCGCTCACTTTGACTTTAAATCTTTTGTTGGCTTACATTATTGATTTCTAAATTTAAACAAACAAAACTTTTAATTATTATTGTTTCGATAAAAATTTTATGTGCTTTAAAACATTGTTATGAATAGTAAGTACTTCAGTGAGTGTTAAGGATTTTTTTATTCATTCTTAGTTTAGCTGTCGACGAGGTAACATCAAAACTGTGTTATCGTCACAATTATGCGCATGTCATAACGTGTTTTAGTATAATTAGTAAGACGCGTGACACCAAAAATATACACATATTTGCCCCAATATTAACCATTTTTGAATCGATTTTGTGTCAGTTTTGATTAAATTAGCCCCATTTTTAGTCATTTTTTACCAAATTTAAGCCGCTTTTTGCCCATTTTTAAGCCAATTTTGACACATTTCGACTTAGTTTTGGCCCAATTTCGACCCACTTTTGTTCATTTTTGCCTGATTTTAGTGATTTAAAAAAAGTCTACAGACAGACAGACATGTCAAATCCAATAGCTGAATTTTACAAAGTGAGCTAAAAACTAGTTAGAAACCCCCTTAGCGGAAAAATTACATTTTTATGCCCGAATAACATTTTATATTGTTGATATTCTAGTTTAAATAATTTTAATTTCTGTATTTTATTTTATTATTGCATTTCACACAACCTTTTTCGCACAATACAACAATAGGTTAAAAGTTTTTTATATTGTTAGGCAACGTTCGTGAAAATGGGTAATTACAGTATTATAGGAGAACGTGACGGAGAGGGAGAGAAAGTAATGAAGCGATTAATATATAACTAGCGTAAAAACCCGCTTCGCGGGAATAAAAAACATTTTTATTTCTTTAATTTGCTCACAACAATCACCAATATTCAGTTTACTACTGTTAAAGCCAGTAAAACGTTTTAAATTTTTATTGTTGATTAAACCCGTTATGCATGTCTATTTTTCATTGTTAACGCACATTTATTACGCAACAATAATGCTCTTTATCTGTCAAAAACTTTTTTATGCATTATTAGGCAATAGCAGCAAAAATAGCGCTCAATTGTATTGTAGGAGAACGTGACATACAGAGAGAGAGAGAGAGAGAGAGAGAGAGAGAGAGAGATCGTTTATTTAATTATATAGATAATAAACATATAACATTTATAAAAAATATTATTATGTATTCACTTTTAATATTGAATTACTGTTGTTGTATAACAAACAAAAATTAAATTACATTAATATAGCAAAGAATACAGATATAAATAGAAAAGTATCTCTCGATCTATGAGATCGTGAGTATATGATACACCGGTCTTATTTGATTGACAATTAAATTCGTAAGCACTGGTAACTCTATGGTATAGAAGTGCATGAGTGGGCACCAAACGCGCGGATATAAAATATTATGTTAAGTTTCATTAGGTATCAGTTTTTTGTTTTTTCTGCCAGAATAGCGATCACTCATGCACTCAGTGACATAAATATGCGAGTATTTATCAACAGTGCTCTACAGACACGAACATAAGCTTAATTATTACAAATTTTGTAAAAACTAACGCAAACATACCAACAAAAATCATTCTCTAACTGATTGAATGATTTTATCGACGCCAGGCATCCAAAGCGACACGTCTTCGCACGCACTGGCGATCACGTAGTATTGAGGGTTAAAACTCATGCAACGCGTGGGCGAACCGTGTTCTGTCTTCCAGCACTTCAAATGTTCTCCATTAACGCTAAACATATTCAAATTGCCGTAATC
>JAQIXJ010001711.1:0-19086 GCA_034700185.1 Phthiracarus laevigatus | reverse complement strand
AAACATTTTTATATATTGTTAGGTGATAAAAGTAAAAATTGCGCTATATTGTATTATAGGAGTGCGTGACAGAGAGAGAGAGAGAGAGAGAGAGAGAGAACTTGATTTAAATTATATATTATATGATTCAGTATCATTTATAAAATGTCGAATTAAACAATTGAAAAATCTTTAAAAATTTAAAGATATAACAAAGTATCAGTGATTTATTCTACAAAACTATAATATGTATTCAATTTACTAATATAAACACTTTTATTATTACTGTATAATTTAGCAGTAAAGTTTGAATAAATTGTTAGTATTATTTAGATCACTTTTTTAAAAAGTAGAGCTTATGCTTTTGACACTGTCCGTCCGTCTGTCTGTGTGTCCGCAGTCTTATATGTATGCAATATAGGGATTTCTCATAATTTTTACTATAATAAAGGAATTTCTCATATTGCCATCTAGACTAGAAAACTAATATATTTGTGACTCAAGAATGCATAAACCTATTAAAAGTGAGCTCTCTATGAAGGTGTCGTGAATTGTTACATTTTATTATCGATAATATAAGATATAAGCTGAAATTAACCATATAAACAGATTTTGTTTTTCAATAATATTAGTTCATATAAACGTTTTATGAATGATTAAATTTACAACAAAAAATGAGTTAAATATTTCAAAAATATTTTCCGCGTTTCTCTTGATAAATATCGCATTCATATCAAAACGTTTAAAAAAATAATATTAAAAAACTTCTTTCGAATAGTATAAAGAAACCCAAAACGCAAAACTTTTTGAAAATTAATGGATAAAAACGAAAAAAAGGTAAAACATATAAATCGTTATATAACGACTTACGTTTCTTTCAAATTCAAATAAATTGGTAAATGCAATGCACAACAGATGCAAGATTTCTATTCTTTTATATAAACAAAAAATCCAAATTCACAAACACCTCTTATTTCTAATTGCCTTCTACTCTTAAGTTTAGGGGTCAAAGTTAAAAACTCCATTAAATGAGAAGATTCATATCTAAATCAATTCAACTAAGATTCATGTCCACTGTTAACGAACAGATTGACAGATCAATTTCTAATCAATAACATCAGAGTTTTCTCGAATGAAACTTTATAAGTACCAGAAAAAGCAATAAAAAACGATAAAAAATTACTATAAATTTTTTAAAATTAAATTCTTTGTTAAATCTATTGGATGAAATGGATAGAGCATGTGATATAACAGGCTGCGCTGACGCTCCACAACAATAAATATAATATGGTCTACTTTTTGGATCATTACAGCCATCGCTAGCGTTTCATATGTTGGTACGCAAAATGTGTTGCCGACAGATTAGCATTATTACGTTGGCTTTGTTTATTATTACAATAAATAACACCCGATATTAGCTTATAAGATGTTAAGTATAGATATTAGATAATATATTACGACATATCGGGCTAAAAAAACGTTCATTAAATGTAATTATATTTTATACGCTGAAACTATATAACCGAAAGCTAAATAACAAAACAATCCACACGTTTCAAACACACACTTTTTTATGGTTTGATAAATTTATTCGGGATTTTTTTTCTACGCTAATAATGTTACGGCTAAATTATATTCAGATATCACGGAACATAACCATTTTCTCGAAATCTAAATATTTAATCAAATTATTATTAACGTTATTATTATAAAGAAATGCTTGAAAACTCTATATACGATAACGAAAAAAATAAGAATGATTTTATGGCATTTAATGCATTTATATTCGAATAATAAACTCTAAACCATAATATTAATACGCAAAACGAAAATAAACTTAATAATAAAAAACTTGGTTTATTTAACTCATTTTATTTTGACATAAAACATCTTCAATATATAAATGTTTCATTTTTTCGAGATATCGCTTTCTTTAGCGTTATTTTCTCCGTCATTTCTAATCATTCGAAGAGAAAATAAATTTCTAACTTCATTCATCATGATTTATACTCATGTGTTTCCATAACTTTTTTTCTGCCGAGAAAACAACAACAACGGAAAAAATCCGAAAAGTTATTATTAACTGCGCGCAGCATTAACGAGCAAACAGTTTCCGATATTTCGGTACAGTATCAGGTTTTTTTGGGGAAAGAAAAAACAAACGCTATAATAATTAAAAATTATAATTTATTATACAATTATAGCGGCAACAGAACAACAAAATAAGGCACACAAACACACACACAAAAATCTAATAATAATAAATTAGATTAAAGCTAATTTAATTATTTTTATCCACGCCATTAGTTTATCCATATTTCATTGCGTTCTAACAGCACTGAAACCGTAATTTCTTATTGCAAAGAAAACCTCTAAAAACAGAGAACAACTAAATTGTATCGCAAGACATACAAACACACACACACACTGAAAACACTAAACACTACACGCTAATGGAAATCGTAATCAACGTGGGGTTTCGCCGAGAGAAGGGTACCATCATTACTAATGTGGAATACTATTAGAGCGTTCAATACAACAGCGAAATACTGGAATTGATAAGCAAATACAAATCACTCGCTATTATCATCCATTAAGAGCAGATAAAGGTGTGTACCGCACTCTCACACACACAGACAAAAAATCCTGATTTTCTATTTATATATATATAAAGTTATATACAGAGAAATATATCATATCAGTGGAGAGCAATAAATAGCGACAGAACTCCTCTCTCCTCTCTTCTCTCTATCGCGTACAATACCTTTGAGGCCAATTAATCTTATTTTTTCTCTGTGCACGCGTTTTAGCGCTAATTTAGTGTTCAGTTGATGTGCATAACGTTTCTAAAACTGATCCATTCATTATTGATTAATTAAATGACTGTGTGTCTAATTAGCGGGTTTTAGCACTTAATACCATTACAACCGAACGCAATCATTTTTTCCGTTCGACTATTATTATTATTATTATTATCAGTGGTGACACTGAAAAGTAATTTACTTTCCGCGTCTCGAAACGACATTAATATTATTCAATCGCGTATTATATCAAGAGTCGCGCCCTTAAACATATATATACACACATAGACATTAAGAATCGAAAACAATTTTTAAAACTGTGTGGTTTTTTTCTTCCTCGAAAACATGTCATTAAATTTTATGAGAAACAACATATTTCATAAAGCAAACTACACATTTCTTTCAATTTAATAGCGCTCTTAAAAGCGTCGTAACAACACTTTAATGCTCTCTCTGTTTGTGCGCGATGTTTGTGTGCCCTCATCGCGAATAAGTCATGAGTTAATAATTTATGGGTATTTAAGCTAATTTAAAAAACGGTTTGATATGATGTATGCAAAGTTATGAGTTCGTATATTTTTTACGCTTACTTTGATCGTTGACAAACTCCAGTCATTAGATTTATACGAATTTAAAACGCAAATCATCTGTTTAAACTTTTAAATACCAAAAATTATTTTTTTGTTTGTTATTTAATTATTTTGTAATCAGTTGTAATTATTTACTGATTATATTTGGAAAACAAAATTTTTCGGGTAAAAATCGAGCTAATAAATTGTATCATAAATGTTTCGAGAAATCTTTAGATCAATAACTTATTGTTACCGCTATTTAATGGATTTTAATCGTAGCCGAAAACATGAATTGATTTAATGTCACAATATATAATTGAATGAATAAATTATATCATAGGTATAACAGACAGACACCCATGAACTTGCAAATTGCAATGTCCTTATTCCAGGGTGTCCCAGACTTCGAAGGTCAAGGGGTCTCATTTCGAATTTTTTCAAAATTCAAGGGTGGGTCAAACTCATCGGATTTATGCGACAATTTTTGGATTTTTCTGCAAAAAAGTGCCATTTTCATGAAAAAATTGCTATTATATCACTTCAGATTTTCATGGGGGGTATACCCCATCCAGACCCTCCCCTCTGAGACACCCTGCTGTATACTAATTGAATTCTAATATAAATCCAATAATAATCATAATAAACTAAATGAATGATTAAATATGGATTGAAATCAATAGTGGGACTCATGAATCAATACCTCAATTTAAAACAAATAAATTTCTAATATTGGAAACCCATTTTAGAATAAAAATTTATCCTCAAACTATAATTACTATTTCAGAGCTAATCAATGTATTGCTAAGTATTTGTCAACATTAATAACATATTTACTAATTAAAAATGATTTAACATAATTAACAAAAACTTTTGAATGCGTAATAATAACAATTGATGCGTTTATACAACGTTTTACATATCAAAATAAAATAAAGCCAAAATTTTATTCCCATCTCATTAAAATGGAGATATCAATCCAAAAATAGTCATATTAACGATTCTGTTAAACTATGTAATCACGTAATTTATTTGGATAAACAATGCGTAACAATCTCTTAACAATATTGCGCAAATAATACAGTACAGCATATACTGTATAATGCGAAACATGAGTTTTAAAAAAAACCCTTATAAACTCGTACAGCCGAAAAGGGGGTCACACATGCTATTTATAGACAATAAATGCACGGTATAATCAATTTGACTTTTTCTTAGAATGGCACGCTTTATTATTACCGTATCATTACCTTATACACTACACGCGCATACACTGACTACACAAATATAACGTAAGCCGGAATATCGATTTTTGTTGCTCGTCGTTCGTCGTTCGGCACAATATTTTAATTCGTTTCCGAGTTATATATAATTTCTTCTTTTTAGCGCAAAAAAATACTCAATCGCTATCTTTTGAAATAAGAATAAGAAATCTAATTTTAGGTGAAAGATATTTTTAGGTTATGTGTGTGCGAGTGAGTGAGTGAGAGTGACTATTTTCACGATTTAATGGAATTGAGAACTGGAGCATAGGGCTAGTGAGAGCGAGAAAGAGACTGAGGATTTTATTTTAGAAAGTTTATTAATGATTAAAAACATTGACAGAAACACTTGTTTTGAATCCTTGAGAATCTCTCTAAAAATAAAATGAGTTTTTACGCAAAACCTTTATGATCCAATCTTAGCTGAGATCGCGCACCAAAATGAGATAAGTGTCGCAAACCCCACAAATTGATACGTTTTATTTCGCAACGCTAACCTTGTTTTAGTCAAACAGTAAAAAATTATTGTTCCCCAAACGTCAGATAAATTTATTTTATTCGTTTAATTTAGTGACACTAAATCATTGGTTTGTTATTTGGAATAAAAATTTGATTTTTAAATTTGCTAATATTCTTTCTAGAATATTGAAATTTTCAGTATAATTTTCAACTATCAGAAAAATAAACAAAAATTTAAATTATTACAAAAAATTACTTAAATAGTTAAAAACAAGAACGAAACATTCATAGAGAGCTCGCTTTTAATAGGTATTTGCAATATTATGTCACAAATTTATTAGTTTTTGAGTCAAGATGGCAAAATGACAAATACCTTTATTATTATAAGAAATAGGAGAAATCCATTTATAGACATAAGACTGCGGACACACAGACAGACGGACGGACGGACAGTGTCAAAAGCATAAGCTCTACTTTTTTTTATAAAAGTGAGCTAAAAATTTATTCTAAAATAAAATTCGAAAACGACCCTTCCTTGCTTTTAAACCAATGTAACATTTATGTAAATAAATATAATTCTGAATTTTGTTTACTATTACATTAGAAAGTTTAACACGAAAAGTACTGTATATCGAAAACCGAAAATCCTATAAATCACGTATTTATCTATCTTTGCAGCTCAAATAAAATATAATCTTATACGCGAATGCATAATAAAACAGCTAATATTGCGCACGAATATTATGCCTTTAGGCTAAAATACGGAATACTAATCCAAATGTGCGGCAAGTTTTCGCTCAAAGCGTGACTGTCTTATTTGATAATCAAATTTTGTTGATGTTTTTCCTGCACTCGACTCAGCAAAACACCGTAAATACATCATAACATCACATTTTTGATACGCAAAATTCGGACCAATTGCCTAATCATTTATAAGTAGTGGGGTTTCCAATCGTCTAGAGATACGAGTATTAGTTTAAAAACTGAGATGAAACTTATTTGAGTAATATCCCATATCCTGTAGAATTAATGGTTAGAATTAAAAGATTTTCATTAGAATATTAATTTTAAACACTCTTTATTATAGTTAAGTATCTAGATTTGGAAAAACTCGATGAGTTCTATTTATCTTCCTAATATACTGAAAGAATGATCTCTCGTTATATCTCTCAGTCGCGTTCTCCTACAATATTAAAATCAGCTAATTTTACGAACGTTACCAAACAATACCGTATGATTCACAATCATATATACATAGGGTTAACTTTTCATTGGTTAAAGGGTCAAACATCATGTTTTCCTTCCAAACACAATAAGTTTTACTGTATTTAAAAGTTTGACATGAAGTTTTATTGGTTGTTTTGAGTTCCTATGTATCCTTGATTATGAACCATACTGCATATAAAAAATTTTAACCGCTAAAGAACATTGTTGAATTAAACGAGAAAAGTAAAGTGTGATAATCAACAATTAAATAATATTTAAAGTATATTAACGATTTAAAACGTTGTACATAGCAATAAACTGATTGATCATTGTTGTGAGCGAATTCCCATTCCTTAAGCTAGTTTATCAAAAAAAATAAGATTTCGACAGTCTTTTAGAATAATCTGAGAAACAAGTTTAAAAATTATTGCAACTCTAAGCAAATTTCTAATGAGTTTTTCAAAGCTAACAATATAACTAAAATATTTTTCTAAAATTAAAATATAGTTATTGCGCAAAAATTCTTAACCTAAAAAAAAGTTGTAAATATATGCACATCAAAATAAATTAGAATCGAAAACTAAAACTAACATAATTAACTGCAAAATATAAAAATTTTTATCAAAAAATCTAATGAATTGCGAAATAATGGCTATTTTTTACATAAGTGTAACGTGAATTTTTTCACATAAACCCTTTCGATTCGGAATACCGAAAATGACGCAAATCTATTTAATTTGGCAAATCGTAGCGAAAACTGTCAGAATAATGGGAATCGCGTCGTGCATCGAAATTCCGCTAATTCTACAAATAAACTAAACCCGCAAATATCGCGATAAAAGGTTACATTACATAACGAATGGCGAAAATAAATTCATTTCGCTATCATTTTGAGTGCCGTGCTCTCAGCGTTTAATTATTTATTGAAATGTCTAAAAGCAAAAAAAACATGAAAACAAAATCAATATTCTCATACAAAGTCGAAACGAAATAAAATGTCAAAATATGTTTACGACCAATATTTAAAAACTTATTTTATGCAAGTTTTATTTTTTGATACATTCGTCCAAATTTAAATATTTGTTTCTCTTTTCGAACGAAAATAGATTATTATTAACAATGTTCGAGATTATCAACAACAAAAAAAATATTTACATTATGCCTAAAGCAGCTTAATATTCGAAAAACATAACAAAAAAAGCGCAAAATTCACGAAATAAGTGATCATTATATTTACTGCCATTTGAAAATGTAATGGCAAATGGATTCTTCTTTTTTTGCGCGTAAAATGGAATCATTATTAGTTTCGCAGTTTACTCTCTATCAACAAAATGTACAAAGTTATTATTGCACACAAATTAACTCGAAAAAAACTCCACTAAAAATAAATATAGCGGCAGAAACAGTAATCAGCGAAATGACAAATTATTATTTACTCTCTGCGAGATATGATGGCCGTGTCTTACGTGTACTGCGAAAAACTTAGCGCACTAATACGAAAAATAATAAACTTAATGATTGCATTAAATTTATATTTTATCAAATATTTTCTTACGTTTTTTTTCCTTTAAAATGTAGCGCAAGCTCAACTTTTTTCTATGATTTTTTTTTTGTTTCTCTGTCTTACTTATCTTTTGTAAATGTCAAAATTTTTTACTCTAAATCATTAACGAAAATTTTAGCAAAAAATATTTGCCAAATATTTCCGGAGCAAAAAATATTTATCGATTAAAATGTAAATTATAATTAACGCGAGACTCATTAGCGCAAAAGTCAATTATTACAAAGTAACCAAAAAACAACCATTACATACGTAAAATATTGTAACAGATAAACAATAGATAAACATAGAAATAATTAAAGAACAAGAACGGAACATTCATAATGAGCTCACTTTTTCGGTTAATGCATACGTAGGCAAACTAACTTATTATTTCTTGAATCCATTATCGAAGAGATGCCTAATACCCTCATTAGGAAATAGGTGGAACCACTTTATAAATATAAAATTGCGAGCAGACAGATGGACATTATCAAATAGATAAGCTCGACTTTTTTAATAAAAAAGTGAGCTAAAAATATGGCATTTCAATTCTTAGGAATTTGAAACGCACTATGGAAATTGGAATCAAATTCGGATTTTTAAAATGAATAAGAAAGCATTGGCAATAGAATCTGCAAATGAATAGAATTAAAACTTATTTCAAGAACCAAAATAGAAATTAGTTGAGACCAAAACGAATTGGATAGAATTTTTTAAATCCGATCAAACTATGAAAATTCTAACATCCATTTTCTGCGTATTAAGTTATGGTTTCAAATTACGTTATCACAAGTGCAGCGTATTATTATTATTATTATTATAACGGATAAATTTTTCAACAGTTACTGAAGTACTGTAACTATAATTCCGCACAAAGTTTATGATGCTGTGGATATGTGACGAATAAAAAACCAGAACAACACAGAATTGCTGACAGAAAATGAATGATGCTTTTGATGGGCGACGATAAAACAGCTCAATGTATTGAATGTATTTTTTTACAATAAATATATTTATGCAAAAAAATGAGTAATAAACGAGAGATAGAAATAAAATAAAAATAAAAGATTCAATAATAAATTCAGAATATGAAAAAAAACACTAAGAAGTACGAGAGAAATAGATAACACACACAGACACTCACAAACACATCGAAATATTACAGTATAAGTGACAAAATAATACACAATTCTTTCTCAAAGATCTATGTGCATGCATGTGTTTCTCATTGATTTTTCTATTTAAATATTATACAACACATACACATGAAAATTGTGGCGTATATGTAGAATGATTATTAAGAATATACGTGTGCGTTGTAGTATAAGGTTACCGATCAATTATTACGGACATATATGCTATAAATTGACTCATTTTTATACGCGAAAGTCCGTATATCATTCACTTTTATTTGGGGCAGTATTGTTCTATTAGAAAAATAGCAGTTATAAACCGCGTGTATATATATTTGACACAATATACAGAAAAAAATATAACATAATTTTATTATTGGTTCGGGAAAAGCTATTGATTTATTGTGTTATTACTGGCAGATAAACTTATGGCATACACAACAAAACAAATACGCATACAAACTGTGTAATTAACAGCCGACGCATACCATCGAGTTTTTCTCTGGCATTTAATGTGTTTTAGTGTTTTTTATTTTTTGGGCAATAATAAAATATAACGACACACACAATGGTCGCTGCGATCGTTAACGTATTTTTTGTATCAAAATTACGGCTACAATAATATCGATAATAACAATAAAACGATACAAATAATCTGATGCTGCGATATCAGCGAAAATTATTCGATTGATTATATTAACGTTAATTCAGTTTTTGGTGAGTCGTCTGACAATAATACAACGTTCTTTAAATCACGAGTTTTTTATAACAAAACACGGAAATAATTTGATTTCGATAAAACTAAACAACACGTTTTAATCGTTTTAATCGAATAAATATGATTGTAATAAATGCAAATGAAAATAATTTCCTAATATTTGAACCTCGAGGAAAGGTTTACGGTGATTGTGTAGAATTCCGGAACCATTGTTGTAAAAGATTTTATTAGTAACAATGCATATGTGTATACACTATTGTTTACTAAATTAACTAAACACTGAGAAAATTAAATAAAATGTTAATTTTTACAACAATTTTTCCGGGATTCTACATAACGCCCAAAGTTTTCTTTTTGGATATTAAAATTTTATAATAAAAAATGTGAGCAAAAACTCGAATCTAAACGGTATAATTTGTCAATAACACTCATAGCAATAATATTAGCATTGTCCTACAATAACGATATAAATATATAGAATAATAAAATGCGGAAATTAAGTTAATGTGTCATAAATGCATAAATTTATTAAACACGAACCGGAATACAAAAAAAACTTAAAACCGTAAAAATTTATTTGGACCATAAAATATATTTCATACAAAACCGCAATAAAAGTATCGAAAAACATGATCACATTGGCGACACAAACACACATACATGGAAAAATCCAACCAAAATATAAAATAGTAGTTAGACTAATATTTCGATTATTCGGAACATATATATAACCGATGTAGCGGTTGTATGTATGCGTTTAGCGGGTTATATATGCCATGAAAATATATACGCGAAACATCAGAAATTGGTGCGCGAAGAAAATAGCGGAGCAGCACATCACGAGAAAAAAACACATATATATCTAAAAAAAGTATATCTTACTTGCCAGCTGTTTTGGCATCAACTCCGCCGCCAATATTAGCGAATTCCGATACAAACATGTTGTTTATTATCCCGCAAATAACAAAAGCGAACGCGATTAACAGCCAAATTATATTATTATTTTAAATATTTTTTGGTCGCACACACGCACACACACACCACCACACCGTTTACCGTTTATTAACTGGAATCAACAAACAAGCAAACAAACGTTGAAAATGAATTCACATTGAAATAAGTAGCGGTAGTATTAACCGGCAATCGATAATTAGTTTGATATTCGCAGGCATATCAACTAACGAACGAACACTTTTGGCCCAAATTAATACCAAAAACTAAACTATAAAAATATATGGCCAATATATGTGTCGATGCAAAAACATTATTCTGTGTTATCGGTTATGAGTTAATATTTCTGTCACTACTGTTTAAGTTTGAAAGCACACAGTTTCGAGTCTAATAGCGAGAAATACTTGCTATTAGTTTCACTCGTGTATAGCATATATCTGTAGATCTCTGCGTGAGTGCGCTGCGATCTGTGCGTCGCGTTTTTAGCCCACAACTACTTCAATGCAAAAATTATGCCATAGAAAATGGAAATCGACAACAAAAATAAAACGATAATCGAAACTTGTTCCCAATAAGATTTTCGTTTAGCGAAATTACGTGGGAAAATAAATTTTATGCTAAATTAATGGTAAAGAGTTGCGGCGGATTTGGCTCCGAATTATTCAAGATTGATATAAACTTTTATGACGCGAAACATAAAGTTTGGTGACATTTCCAGTGTGCGTGTAAACGCTAATGTTTCGACTAAAAGTTTTGATTATGCGCACCGCGCTATCAATTTATCCTATTCGTACGAAACTTCTGGTCGTTTTGGCAAACATTACTGTCATCTAATGTAAAACTCGATAAATTTCGCCTCGAAATTGTTAGCAAGGTTTTCAGCTATCGATTCCGTGTTTGGTATCAACTTTGCCGGTTTTATGCAGCTCATCATAGAGATGTTAAAGCAGTGGTTAATGATGAAGATATTTAGTTACGTTGAATAATAAATGATTTTATTTGAATGCAAATGTTCAAAAGAATTCGCGTACAAGATAAACGCATTCACTTTTTCGATACATACTTATGCATATAAATATATTAGTTTTAAAACCCATGATAAAGATGCAAAAACTCTATATTAATATAAGAAATCTCAAAATCCCTTTATTATTGAGATTGCGAACATACGGACGGACAGATAGACATTTTCAAATCCATAAGCTAGACTTAGTCTATTCAAAGTGAGCTAAAAACAAGAACGGAACATTCATAGAGAGCTCACTTTTTAGGCTAATTCCTACTAAAATTCCTAATGTACCAAAAATATAATTTTCTCAACCAAGATAAAAAATGCAAAATCCGTTTATAAATTAAAGAAATAGGTGAAATCCCCTTATTATAAAAATTGGCACAGACAGACGGACGGAAGGACGGACGGACAGACATTGTCAAAACCATAAGCCCGCTTTTTTTTATAAAAGTGAGCTAAAAAGTATATCTATTCATTTTGGGAAAAAATAATTTTACTAAACATCGTAATGGTATATACTGTACATTTCAGTTGTATCTTGAATTTGTAAATATTAATTAAATTTTTTTCATTCTCAAGTTTTGTTATTCAGTAAACGTTGCGTAACAGTGCTGTTTGTAAAAAATATAACAAATGGACGCTTAGATTATTAATTACGCATACCGTAGTCTTAGACAATAAAAATAAGTTTTTAGACAAAAAAAATTAGAAACACTGCAAAGTAATAATTAATAATTAGCAATAATTAAAAATAATTACTACATAATGTAAATATTAATTTTTAAAGACTATGTATGATCAGCTGTAATGTCTAGACTGTATGACTTCTTTACTTTTAAATCGAAGCCTACAAAAAAATATTCAACAATTATCTAGTTTTTTAGCCTCTATCAGATTATCAGATCACTTTAACTAATATAGATTTTAAAACAAAAGTTCACGGCTATATTAATCGTTTTTGGTGTTGCAAAATAAAATATTAAGAAAATGAATTGACGTCAGATGCGAGCAAAAGCTTTAAAATATCATTTCCAATGCGATTTATTATTTCTTATCGGTTAACTAATCTACTCTATTAAACAATAGCGGTTCCATTATTTCACGCTAACGTATCGATCCGGGAGAACAAAAAATAAATTAACCCGCACCATAAAAATGATACAATAATAAGTTTCGGCGTTAAAAGATGGCATAACATTGACTTTACGAAACAAAAATCCTAAAACAATATTAGTTGGAACGAAATTTTCGCGTATAAACGTGAATTCATTTTTTGCCATTTCGTTTTGGTTGATATTAAACATCAGTTTTATTAACTTATTTACGAATCATTTATCAAACAAAATTTAAACATTGTCAAAATACCGACACAAAAAAAATTCGTTTGCAACTAAAATACGCGGTTAAACAAGAAAAAGAATTTTTTGCGATGAAAAGTATATTTGGAAACTGAGTAGTTTTTTTTGCAGACAAACGCTCAGTTTTATACACACCAACCCGTGATTTAAGCGGTTATTGTTTCGTATTTCGAAACCGTTAAAACAGTTATACTTAGTCGTAAAAAATCGCATAACTAATAAACGCGATTCGTTTTAAAATTTGCGAAAATAAAAAAATGGCTCAATCGTCGAATATTTTCGAAAATTTAAAATTTGCTGTTAAACAAAAAAAAACAAGCGAAGCATTTTCATGTAAATTTTATGTCTCACGACAAATGGTAACATCGCTTTACAGTAACTGCTTTTTTTTGGAAAAAAAACAAAACAAAAACACACGCAAAACCCCAATAAAATTTAAAATTCAACTAAATTGAGTGATAATATTCAAAATAAATTATCGTTAGCATACGCGCCACTAAACATTTGTCTAATAAAGTAAAACGCAACCAAATAAATACAAACAACAACAACAAAAAAAACACCACATTTTCGCTAATTATTATTAAATAGAAAATATATGGTAGAAATTTTAACGCTAAATATAGACAGACGGGTTTGGCTAATTAATTATCTAAAAATATGTCTTGTTTCTCCGCAAATGAATTCAACGTCACATATGAAACGAAAAATGTGACTCTCGTGAGTCAATTTAGTTCGCATTCATTTTCGTACCATAAACTGTATGTACCGGTATATTACATATATGCGTAAATAAAACATTTCGCCGTTACATAAAGCATATTTCGGATAATTGAATATTTTTCCCAATTAGCATAACATTAGAATCCATTAGCCGTTTTTTTTTATTTATTTGGTTTAGTGTTAATTATATCGTAATAATTGATTATGTTGTCGTCGCATAAAGCGTCGCAAAACGAAATTTAATATACCGTAGTTTAGCGTCGAAAATATGTTTATAAATTTAGGAAACGTCTGAAAAGTATTGCACACGATTTTTAAAAATTATTATGTAATCCTATTTAATTATTGATCATTCGCTATGCGCACTGTTTTAGAGAAGATATAACTAAAAAGTTATCGCGCAAACCTTCAAATAAATTTATTCGGAAAATCCCCTCAATTCCGAATAAATTAATGCCAGCAATAATTGTTCAAACAAAGGGTGAATTATTATTTTTAAAAAAATTAGCGATACAAACCTTTGATTATCGATAAGCTTTGACTTCTGACACTGTATGTGAACAAGCATTAATTGCAAATTAAATGATATCAAAAACTAAGACATTTAAAAATAAAATAGATAAGTAAAAGCGTTACGAAAAAAATGCTAACGCTTTTACATTGAAAATACAGAATTCATATATTTTTTTAATACATCATCGAAATCAATTTATTAACTATTATTTCCATTTAATACCTAATCCCACAATATTTATGTGCATTTAAAATAATGTTTTTACATAAACTACGGTATCTATGGCAGCATAAACCGCATAAATTAAGCCAAATTTTAATTGATAGCAACAGAATGGCACTGTAGAGTTAAAATAAGCTGACGTGCATTCCTATATATACGCAGCCATATAATAGCCTTTTTAAGGTGTTCGTCAGCTAATGGTCAATCCTATTATCAAAGTTTCGGTTAGAATAATCTATATATTTTCCGGAGGAAAACCTGGAACTAAAACCATTAATAAAGTTTGTTATAACGGTCTTAAAAACGCATTTTATCCCTGGAAACTAAACCGCGTTAAACGCAAATATTGTTTGCTTAAGACCTCTCTTTCGGCATACAAAATATGAGTGCGTAGAACATACCTAAATATTTACGTACAAAAAAAACAGTTTTGCAAAAAAGAAATATTAAATTCGTCATTGGATTTTGGAAACGCGTCGCTCTCTCGCAGAGAAGAGAGAGTTGGTTGGCGTTTAATCTTAAAACCCGTCAAACAGTATCTCTAACGGTTAGATAACGATCATATTTCTAGTTAAGGCGCACGTTTGGCATAGACCTACTTATATATTATTGTTGATCTATTTATTAAGCCAAAGCGAACAGCTATTTTTAAGCGTGCACTTTAGAAGACGATGCTTTAGGAGAAGCTGCGAGTTTTAATTTTAAGTTTACCATGCGGTACAAAAAAACGAAAAAAACTATTTTTGATTATTAGGTTAAATATTATATAATAATAACTTTTCTGTTTCGGTACGCAATATTCGTTTCGGAAATAAGGTGAAGGGTTTTCTCCATTTAGTTTTTCCAAGAGAAAGATAGAGAGCGAGAAAACGCTATACGAAAAAAATAATTACCAATCTGTTATCCGAGAGTAAATTTTGGTTTTTATTGATAAACTTGTGCACATTAAAAATATAATAAGCGCTATACGTATAAATAGCACTTTGCAAGGATACACACACACTCACTCGCAGCGCTCTTCTTTAGCGCACAAACGAAAATATATGAAGGGTTTTTTAAAAGTGGATTGGATTGCGGCCAATACAGGAGTTTCGCGAGAATATATAACAATTAAACTATTATACTCAATAAGGTGATACATAAATAGAATATGTGTGACTAAACCGTGGTTTGTGTCTCGAAATCATGATATTTGGGATTTTTTTTCTAATAACAAAAATCAATACGGAAATCAGTATACGCTAAGCTTTAAGGAAAACTAAAAACTCGTTTTCCGTTTCGTGCATAAAGAGCAATTAGGAATATATATATAATATTCTCCAACAGAAATGTGCACTGAATTATGAGCTGCAAAAATAATTGACGCAAAATATTCGAAGTCGTCTTTCACTCACCGATTTTCCCATTCATACGTTTAAATTAGTTGGAAAAATGTTTTGGTAGCGCTACTGTTTTATAACCGTAAATCGCATTGCAAAGCGCAAAACAAATAACCAAAATCTAACCTTAATTCCGATCTTTTTTGTTCCTTAAATTTCTCCATCAATTTTTCCCACGGGTCCACACCCATACCTCTCATAGCCATTGTCATGTTTGATGATAATTAGCGATACGGTTTGCCCGATTGACTTATGAACGGCTGCGATCAAATTAATAATGAAAACGTAAATAGCGATTCGTGATTTGCGATAATAGCGTCGCAACACAGATATTACACCACACGTCGATTGACTGATATAATACGCTTCATAATAGTCAACTATCGGATTGATATATGCGATGGTTATTATGGGATTTGTATTGCTAACAACTATATCAATCGTTAACACTCTCTTTCTTCTTTTACGCCAATAATAACAATAATATTGTTTTTTTATATATTGTTCGAATCACTTAAACAGTAAAAATTGCAACTTATTTTTTTTTGTTGTTGGAAAATGAAATACTATTTATAATATGCGCACAAAATTAAAATATATGATTTGGAAAAATCACTATAAGATAGACAGACGTACGTTTGTATTTATTTGGGTGGAAAAAACTATCACTGATGTTGACAAAGGGTTTGCATAATTGTCGCGCTACAAACCGAAATATCGCACAATTTTTCTGATGCTTTAGAGTTTAGCGGATGAGAAACGATGGCACAAATGTTAGACACACATACACAGTGTGAGTGTGTGAGTGAGTGAGAGAGCTGTGTGCGAAAAAGTTGCAAACACAGCGCCATCGCCTCAGCATCCGCTCTAAATAGCTGCTCATCTTTTTTAGTTTAAAATCATTTGTACAAAAAATGCGTTTACTTTTATTGTAAAGAAAGTTTATTAATTGTTAAAAATTCATTGGATTATAAAATTAAATGCAGACCGTTTGTAATAACGATCATATTGCCAATCAGTAATTTTAACCTTTAAAATTAAAGTTAACAGTTTTTATTGTTGATGTGTCACATTGTGATTACTGTATTAATCTCGTGCTTACCTAATCTATGTTTTAAATTAAGCGTTAAAAAATTTGATTTAATATTAATAATAATAATAATATAGACGAGTTAGTCAATTCAGATTGAAATAAATAATTTCTTAGATGTATACAGTAGGTAATCTTTAAATCAATAGTTTATTAATTTGTGATAAAAAAATAAATCTGTCGGTCACATCAGGTTTTATAAAATATATCATGAAAGTAAGTTCGAAAGTTCTATTTTGAGTTTTTGAATTTAATTAAATCTGAATTTTAAGCAGTGATCGCGGAGGTGAGATATAATTCCGCCACTGAGCGAATTATTATACATAACGCATTATAAATTGGCTCCGCGACGGCGTTATGATCGTTATCTCTCTCACACATTATCATAGGCAGAGATGTTAAGCGCCGTTCCACTGTTGCCTGTCTACTGCATGTAACGAGATTGAGCATTCGTTTTATAGCTACAGTATTAGTTACATAATTATTGTAACTATTCATTTTCAATAGGCTACAGACAGGCGCCTAAAATTATAACAGTTGTGTTTGCTGTTGCTTGCAATATGTGTGTAAAACTGGAAACGGGAAAACTATTTCTGAACATATCTCGTCTCCGAGATCTCTGATTTTAAGCCACTATTCCTCTATTGCACTAAGCCAAATAAAATGCCATTTTTTGCATTTTTTAATTTTCCTATATTTTTTAATTAATTTCAGTTATCAAATCACCGTGAAATTTTTAATTCATTCTTAAAATCTTAAGATTTTGGATGAATTTTTTAAAGTTTTATCACAAACAAATAATTTAATTGTAATTACCAAATGACGCTTATAAAATATGTTTTTTTCACGATAATAAAATATAAATGAGATTATACCTGTAATTATCGGTTTAAAGAGCAGTTTAAAATTTAAGTTTAAATTTTCCTGTAATTAATTTTTATTACCGGCGGTTATTACCAGTTACTAACACTGTCTTATAACCTGTAACGAACGGCTCTAATCGTAATACATAAGTATTTTTATTAAGAATTAAATAATCCATTAAGAATAAATTAACCAAATTTCACTGAACATAAACGTATTCGTTTATTAACAATTTCGTGAAAGTCTTATAAACGTTGGATTGATATATTGTCTAGCTTTGAGTCTTCGACAATTTATGATTTATCAAGAAATTTTTTTTTATTAATAAAAACGTAACACTCAAAAAGTGTTTGCTTTATAAAATTATGAATTATTTATGATTTAAATTGAGTCATGAGCTCTTCTTAGCATACATGTTTATGAAAGACTTTGATCAATGTCTATTTAGCAAACGCTTAAGGACGACGAACATTGTCAAATCCATAAGCATTTTTTAAAGTAACCTAAAAGTAATATGCGTAATACTAATTTTTACTTTTTTAACCTGGTCATCAATCTTTTGTTATTTATTGTTTAATTTTCCTGTAGACTTGCTGGCAGACTTTTGACGCAAAAAACTTCAACTAAAAATTTTAATGTGTCTCATTGTTAGTTAATAATAATTAACTCGGTGTTCACTTTCGGGTAAATGAATGAAAGTGGAAGTTATCGAGCGAGTGTGTGCGAAAAAGAGGGAAGAGAACCTTAAATATTTTATAGAATCTAATTACGAAAAGAAAGTGCCATAAAAACACGCGCACATTAAATATTAATGCCGAAGCTTATAATACTGTAGATGAAAGATTTATCACAGAAGCACACACAGCAAAACTACTGAATAGCCGCCATAATTTGATTATTATATAATTTTCAAATCAAACCTATCCTGAAAATTTAATTGCAAAAACTTTGTGTTTTAGCATTTAACGATTAAAATTTTACAACAATTTAAAAAATAAACAAAATAAGAATAAATGTTTAGTCGTGTAAACGCAAAAAGTCGTACATTATGTAATTCTATAGTAGATTAGTTTATTGACATCTCGGTGATGGTGTGTTGTAATATAACTTACAAAAACTGAGGTAAAAATATTTAATTTGGCAAATGAAAATACAGTCTGACCACGATTATGGCAACTCGTCGATGCATCATAAAATACTTTCCACAATCGAATATTGCTATAAATCGGACTAATTTTATTTATCAAAGAAAATACAACCTATTATAGTAATTATAAGATTATTATTGAATTTGTGTCAAAAA
>JAQIXJ010001710.1:0-19086 GCA_034700185.1 Phthiracarus laevigatus | reverse complement strand
CCGTCCCGATAAATCCCGTAAAAATTTGCTGAATCCCGATCCTGTCCTGTCCCGTCCCGATATTTTTTCCAGGTCTACTGTACGGCACAAAAAATTACTAAAGGATGTGATACATATATATACAATCTATATATAATAATAGATATATATATATATATAATCTGCTTCAAGCAATTTCTTATTTAATTTAACTGATTTTATTATTTAAAGCATTGCTTTTGCTATCTTATAAAGTTTGGTTTAAAAAAAATTCGTATTAGATATGAATAGAAATAAAGATAATATCTCACAAATCATCCGCAGTGACCCCTAAACCAACGAATAGCACGAGAAGTATGAAAAATAAAGCGATCACACCTTTGGCCGGAGATTGTAGCACACAATACGTGAGGTTAATGTAATTCACAAAACCGTCTCTATCGATACATTCCTCGATTGTGGACACAAACTGACACTGAAATGCACTGTCGTTTAGTAGATTCACATCTTGACACTAATAATAAAAAGCACCGATGAAAACAATGATTAGCTATTTTTTCACATAATAAATTAACTTTTTTAATCATTGCAATAAATTAACTTTTTTAATCATTGCTAATTAAATATAGGCTAACAAACAAACATAACTATAACAAACATAGGGTAATGTATTTTTTTCTATAAAAAAATCTAATCTATTTTTAGAGTGTTTTTTTGGATACTAAGAAACGAAAAAGTGATTTTGATACTTACGTGTTGACTTGTGTTTAAAAGTTGTTGAAAGTTTGTGAAATTCATTTGGATATCATCAATAAAACATTTTATACTTTCTTCTTTTCCGTTATATTCCTAATAAATTATTTATCTTTTTGTGTGTGAGTGTGTGGTGTTTCTTGTTTATTGCCACAAAAAAAACGTCAATCAACGCATTTTTTGTCAACTCTATACTCTGATCAGAAGCAAAAAAAAAATATATAGTGTTTAAAGAATTATACGCAAAAGGAATGCGTATGTTTCGGCTGGTGTCACATAAAAAAATTGCGTACGAAAGGTGAAATCTAAAAAAAGATTTCGCTGATTTGATAGAAAAAATTATTCACACTTAAAGGTTGGACTTCGAAATTAGCGAAAAAAAAGGTACAGAGAGATAGGTATAGTTTTCGCGAATCGGTTATGCAAATAAACTATTACTTCGGATGATCAGAACATCTACGTAATATCTCGTTATGCATTTGTGGCAGAAATCTATTTAATTTTGACGTATCATCAATAATGCAAAATACTTCGCTTTTTTTGTGTGTGTATTCAATCGTGAAATAAAAAAGTATACCGATGTACAAGTTTTTTTTTCTAGTATCTAGTAATGAAAAACATCTCCACTGTTGTGAATATATTGTATTCAGTTTAAGGCCAATATAATCAGATGAATTTTAATCATGCTTATTAAATGATGTAACTATGACACATCTTATTTTAAATATCAACGATTTTTCTGTTATTGTTGTTGGTGTCTATGAAATTTTTTAAATATATATATAAAAAAAGAAGAACTTCACAACTTTTCGCTCTCCTTTTCTGCTAAACGAATGGTTGATTAAGCGTTTGATTTCATACGCGATTGATAACCACGTAATAACGGTTGCATAAACATTTGATAATAAGAATTATATATATTTTCTGCTCTTAAACATCAAACTAATCCGTAATTGCTTATTACCGTAGCGAATAATAATAATGTCATTTTGTTATTCTATGGCATGAGAGGTGCATAATTGTCAATTCAGTTGAAGCAACCATTTCACGATAAATTACTTGACGTAAACTGTGCGATGAAAAAAATAAATAAATACGTTTTCACGTTATGGTTATAAAAATTATCCAAAAGTATTTATGATTTCCAGAAAAAAAAGTTTATGTTTCAAGAAAATTTTAAATCGATTGTAAAATCCATATTTTAGAGAAAAATAAATAACATGTTTTGTTAAGTAGATTAGATCCTTCAACGAGAATAGTAAGTGGAAAATCACCGCACGAGCCGACAAACTTTTTTTAATACGGAATAAACGCGTGATAGATTAACGCAATAATCGAAATGTAGAACAATCTAAACAGAAACAGAAATGTTGTTAAATGAGACAGATTGCAAGCTATATAGGGGCCGACGATTAACCCAATTTTTTAATGGCAATTTGTGAATGAAATATTACTTTTTTAGTTTGTTTAAAAAAATTATAATTAATGAGATTTATTGCTAAATAATATGGTAGTTGTCAATAGTACAGTAGCTACACAGCTGTAACTTGATTATTAATTAACTTGAAAATTTTTTATTGAGTCTGATTGTGTGATTATTAAATGACTAATTAAAAACGTTTGTATTTTTTCAAACTAAATCGGAATCTTAACTATCCTAATAATTATGTCAATAACATAACATACCTAGTCTATAGTCTACCCTTAGGACTTAGAAATTATCTATTACGATAAAACTTTAAGAGTTAGTAAAATCTCTAAATTATACATTACTAACACTTACTGTTATTAAAAAATGCTAATAAATAATTTACAAACACGTGTTTGGCATATGTTAGTTTTTATTATTTCAAAAAAAAAACAAATCTTTCTAATTAAGGAATTTAACGTTTCTAACGTTTGATGCGAAATTGTGATATAGCCTAGAAAAAAAATCAATTACAATTTTAAGTGATTCCAGCAGTATTTAATCAATAAAAGTAAATCAAATGCAACTCTCGTTTAATCGTAAGAGAGTTGCATTTAGACTACTAAACGCAAGTATAAAATGTCATATGGGTAATAATGGCAAAAAGTTCAAGCTGAGCTTGAGAGTTGAGCAAATGTTTTTGTTGTCTCGGAGTTTAAGCTCAAGAGAGAAGCTCAAAGCTCAGTGCTTTTAAAACCCAGTTTAAGCTGAAAGATTACAAGCTTATGAGTTAATCTAACCCATTAGCAGTATAGAATAAAGTATAATTTCAATTCTAATAAATATTAATTTTGATGAAAGGACAAAATGAATTATCATAAGAATAAGAAAAATAATAATAATCATAAGAACCAAACTAAGCCATTATATAATTTAAAAATTCTAATTATTGTAAAAAAATATTAGTGCATCATAAGCTGTGAAGTTAGTATAAGAAGCTCTGTTCTATAGAAGCTCAAGCCCTAAAATCATTATAAATTTTAAATTTATTGAGCTGAAATTTTCGAGTTTTATCAAAATTTACATTATCGAAATGATGCTGAAACTCAGTCGTTTAACTTATTGCCATCATTACACTTGAGTAAACCAAGAAATAAAGTCGATTTAGTAGTCTTGACATTAATGCATGGCTAACTTTATAATTGGTTGGTTCGAATGCAATTTACAAACTTTTTCTTTATTTCATACAAACCATTTTGATTTCAGTTTAATTAAATCCTATCAATATCTATGTGATTTCAATTGAAGTATAAGTACATTACACTATATTCGTTTTAAGCATGAAACCATAAACGTTAAGTTTGAGATTTTAGTTTAATTATATTTATAAAATTTATCAAAAATCTTATTTTCAATTGAAAATCTAGTGCTATTAATTTAACTAAATAAAAATTACTTATACATTTTATTGATTGATTGATTAATAAAATCAATTTGGTTCAGTTTTCTGATATTAATGTTTAACATGGACAACCATTTCTACGTTAACAGCGGCATTGATTGAAAACAATGAATAATTGATGGCATAGCTATTTCTTACATACAAATTCAATTAAATTATTAAATAATAGAATTGTTCTGTGCGTGCCATTAATTTATCGAATAGAGAGAGAAAGGTAGCGAGTATTACGCACTAACGGTCAAAAGAAACTGCTAATAAAAGTTTATACCATTGAACTCCACTAAGACGTAAGAATTAAATTACTGGTATTAAAAGATATTCGCTTCTCTTTTTTTGCTCCGCTGAAAACCACGCAATATATAATTTATCGCGAAAATAAATAGCGCCAATACATATAGATCATACTATGTAGCGCTGAAATACATTATTGTTGCGTGAACAACACTTTTTGTAAATCAGCGACAAATCATACCAACCAAAACGTGTCGTGAAATATTTCCATTATCTTTAGTTTTTTTAGTGAAATTAAATATTTTATTTCAATAGTGATTGAGTGTATGTGTGTCTGAGGTTGATTTGAAACCATTTCGGTAATGTATTGAATGTTTGGCTAGTTTTTATTAAATTCATTTCTGGCAGAGATTTTGAATTCAAAAAAATTTGGACATTCATTCGGTCGAATTGTTTATAAATAATGTCTTTCATTAGCTCATATCTCTGCATCAGTGAAATATTTTACATCCTACTAAATCGATACGCGAGTATTGATGTTACATGTAATCTGACAGCAGCACAGATTTTTAGCTCATATTGTTTGGAATACTATAGCTTATGTCAGTAATCTTGTCTTAGCCCTAATAACCATAAACTTACTTAATTTAGAAGACATTGTTTCAATATTTATTAAAAAAATAGAACAATAGATAACTGAAAATTAGCAATTAAAGTGATTCATTTGCTTAAAGTGTTTTCTATTTTCAGTGTTATGTCTTGTTTTTAGCTTTTTATTATTGAAAAATTTTGCTCTAGTTTTTTGGTTTGTTTTACATCAATTGTAACTGTAACCGATTGTGCCACTGGGTATTGCAAAGCCTCGTGTGCTTCTTTTATATCTAAAATCTAATAAATTTTGTAAGCAATTTATTACAGTACGGACTAGAGGTCCAAAGCATTTGTATATTCTGCTCCAATTGTAGAAAATGGCTTGACGTTCCTCAAATCAAGTAATGATTAGCGACATCATTAAGTAGAAAACAAAAGTGGAATAAATACATACCCGTATTAACCATGTAACCAAAATGGTTAATAAAAACCATTATTTAATTATTATTCGACTAAATACTGAAAAGTAAGATAAAGTTATCTCAAAATAGCAAAATGATATCATGCGAAAAATAGTAAAAAAAAGAAAACAAACAGACAGAGGAAAACGCGTTTAGAGGAAAAAACGATTAGAACATGTTCATCAAAACAGTTATATTTAAAAACATTTGTTCAGTTGGCTGAACATCGAGTTTAGTGCAATGACCGCTTTTCTTTTTGCTCTTCATCGACTAAGCTTATTTTTCGTTTTCATGACACTTCTTTAGTTGTAAGGATACAACTAATCATATAAAAGATATATGATGATGCAGTCATATATCGTTACAGTCTAGCGGAATAGTGTGCTCCCGAACACAATCGCATATAAATGAAGTATTATTTGTAAATCCTTCATAGTTAATGCGTAATCAATAATAAATTATTCTGAGTCCACTAGTTATTTTAAGCAGTCACTATTATTTTTAGCTAATATGTATCTTTTGGTGGGTAAAGAAAATCAATTATTAAAACTAACAATTTATTATTTTGCGAACAGTCTAAGTTCATTTAGTGTTACTATAGTTGAATAAATAGTAAGGATAGGAATTTCAAGATGAAAAATGTTCAATTCTGGTGGGCTTTCGGTCGACATTACTAATAAATAAATTTTATAATTAATTTATAAATTATACATTTCTATGTTTTTATGAGTATATTTTAGTCTATTTCCGCAAGAAACCTTTTATAAAATACAGTTTCGAATAATTTACTTTTTCAAAATACTAAAATCAACGTTTTACCATCAATTTTAAATTAGTTGCTCTTCTTTCTCAATGCACTTTTAAATTTTTACATGTAATAAAATCATTTTGAAAATTTTTAAATTTATTAAAAAGTATAATTGTCCAATAAATATTTACAAAAAATAAAAACGGCTAGTAAAAAAACAAAAACTGTACTTATTGGTATGTATGTACTGTATGTATGTGTGTATGTATTATAATATTGGTTTTATATCTATCAAAATTTTGTTTTTCGATTATTGACTTAAAATTCGGATTTTAGGTTAAATTTTAACTTTTAAAAATATTATTTTTAGAAATAATGTTTATAACTAGTTTAATTAAAATTCAAAATTCAATATTTCTGATAAAATCTTACTTTGATTGCAATGAGTCGAATTTCTAATTTAATTTAATTTAATTCACATTAAATATTTCTATATTTATTTAATCTTAAATTCAACCATTTTGTTTGTGTCAAAACATTTAAACATTTACTGTGAATTAACATAAATCTATATTATACGAATAATAAATAAAATATCATCTGTGGCTAAAACTAGAAAATAAGTAAATAATAAGCGAAAAAAGAGATTCGTTAGAATACACGTAAATAACATTACGGATAAAAAATTATAAATGCCATGGAAATTAAATACTACCAATACTTCATTTATTTCATTTCCTCCAAATTGTTTTCTATGAAACAGTAAGTAAAAAATTTCCGTAACATTGAAATCGATAGGAAGATATTGTCAAAATTTTAGCCATTACATCCAGTTGTGGGCAATGATTGAGCGCTCTATGCTTAAAAATGAGCATCAAAAAGGACCCATTCCATCATTGATTAGTCATTTACTTTGTTCAACAATTTCCTCTTACTAAAAATAAAAACCTTCATTTTTTTCTTTTAGCAAAATTAATTCTATATCTGATTTTTGCCATCAAAAATTAATGGTTATTGGTCAATAAAGCTGTAATATACTACTGTATACTGTATTATCAGTTCTAGAAACGCGATTCAAAAGCAGAAAAATACTATTGGGAATAAAGATCTTTTAATTCAAGTAATTTTTTAATGTTTTGTATTAAAATTTTATATAACACGAAATACGTACATATGATTATCTATAATTCTAATTAATGGGGAAATAGTAAAAGAATTTTCCATACGTTAAGTGTTGGTGCTGAAGCAGCACTTGTAAACAAACTGAAGACGATTTCATTTGAAGCGCATTGCTATTACGTGCATCAAAACATCATTTTTTGTGTGTTTGCCTCGTGTCCACCAAAGTATAGGTTTGCGTAAAATGAACGATACTTTTCGTTGAAAACATCAAAATCATAATCAATAAATTGAGTTAACCGTTGATATTGAGGAAAATTTTTTTTCAACGAAAAAAAAAATCTATCTTACACAACGCAAATATTTAATAAATGGCAATTGGATCGTAAACTGTAATTAAGCCGATCTCTGGTAAACAACTTCATTTTTTCGAACGTTTAAATTAATTTTTATAGTTGAGAGCCGCATCAGTTTATGATAACCTAATAACGAATATAGCTAACATTAAAGGCTTAAGTTATTGTTCTGTATAGATCTCATTCTATGTTCTGGTATTTTGTAAAATTCACTCTAACTCGTAAGTTAATTAGCTATTTCTAATTATTGTGGAAAATGCATAATTGTTAAAATAACTCAAATAACGAACACATACACACAACACTGAAGAGATTAAAATAATTAAACGAAAATTGTTAGGAATTGTTAGGACACGCTTTCAGTCCTACGCAACAAAACGAAAACTTCGTTATTTAATTAAAACTTGTTGAGTTGTTGTCGCAGTTAGCAGTTGATTCATACGAATTTACGTTTTTCGAAATCTGTTTAATGAACTGTTGTTGTTGTGTTTCGCACGTTTCAAACTTATTTGTGAAAATAAAATCTAAATTATTTTACCATCGAATTTCGAAGAAATTCTATTAAGTATACGACATTAGTTTAATTTACAATAATTTTCGAATTCTATGCAAAAAATTTCTGTTTAAAAATATTTTACGTTTAGAGTCAAATTACGGTAATAAAACATAATTTTGATTAAAAACGGGGGTTTTCTTTTAAAACATTTGCTTTTTCAATAACGTCAACAATTTCATGACGATTTTATTTTCTATTTTTAAACGCGAAATAAATTACTTTTATAAAATTATTTTTATGTCCAAGAAAATTCTCAAATCCATTCAAACGTAATTTAATACTCAACGTACTTTAAATATTTTCTAAAACCGAGCACTGGATTCAATTTTGTAGTGTTTTGACAAAATCGAGGATTTAGAGCTTGTAGTTGATAAATCCAGTATTATATTCACAATATAAATACCCACATTTTTCATATTTCATTTTCTCTCGAATTCCTTAACTAACCCTACTATAAATATGAAAAATGACAAAATATAATTTAAGACGAAAATCGTAAAAAAACCTACAAAAATATGTTAGAAATTCTAGAATGATTTATATAATAATACAGTGGAAAGAAAATTACTTTTATTCAAATGTAAATATTGAATCAACTAATTTAAATATTAATTTTCCTAAACAAACATCGAACAAACAACTATAAAGCGAATTCGAGGCAATAGCCATCGTTCAGCAAAACTTTCTACGGAGTAGTAGAAATAATAATAGTGTGTCAATTGCCGTTAACGTTAAATATTTACCGAACTCTAACAGAAAACTCGATTCACGTCAATTGAGAACAGGAAATCAAATATTGAGTTTTTAAATTGAAAGATATATTTGCGCGATATATTAGCGTACATTTGCGCTTAACTAAAAGACAAGAAAAAAACGAAAATAAAAGCTAAATACATGTACAAGCGAATGCATAGGCTTATATAGACTATATTACCGTGTAATACTGCAAACGCCATTCACTAAATAAAAGTTGAATCGAGTTGTGAAGATTTGATAAGAATTCGTTTTACTATTAAACCAATATTTGATTAAATGTCTCACATTTAGTATAATAGCAGTTAGGAGTTCTTTGGGGATTTCAATTTCATTCGGTTTATATATATTAGTTGGCGCTTTAATTAAATAAATACAAATATACGGTTGTATATACTGTGTACGGCTTTATTAGAATGCGTTTCTATTATTTTAGGTTTACGTGTGTCACACAAAAATGAAAACTGATGTGTGTGTGACTCAAACTAATCTCGAAAACAAAGCACGAATAACGGTAACGAACAAATCGCACCACTATTTGATTATTCGTAAAGAAGTTATATTTCCAGATATTGAAATTTCTATTTCCCATACACATTCTATTATAAATAATAAGATTCAAAAATATAGATCTTCAGTTTGACAATGCCCAGTGTAAAGAGTTTGAGCAACTAATTTTTGTTCAGCTTTTTAAAAAGTCATCGATGCCGAGCTTAAGCCAATTCGGCTTTTAAAACATAGCTTAGAGCTTGAGATTCAAGCTCTGCGACAACAAAACTCAGCTTTGGTTATTTACCTTCATTTATAATAAAAGGACTTACTTAATGGAGAAGACGTGCTGTTAAAAAAGAAGGAAAAATACTAACTATACAGCGGTAATTGTGAAATCACAATGTTTAAAAATACATCATAGAATAATTTAATAGAGCAATTTTTCTGTTAATGTCAGTATTTTATATTTTACGCCACTAAAATTGCGTACATATACGTACCATTAAATTTAATAATTTTTTGTTTTTTCATTGTTATTTTCACAAAATGATGTAATATTAATTAATGGAATGTAAGGCAGACTAAGCTTACAATTTCAATCAATGCGGACAATAAGAAAAATAAACATTTGGCAAATGCGTGGGCACAGCAGCAACGAATTTATGAATAAACCCATTCATTTTTTGATAAACGATAATTGAGCATAAAATTAGTATTTAGCGCAATTGGAAGTTGCCAGTGAACTCAATACAAAAACTAGTAGGCATTAAATTTATTTTTTGAGCTTTGAATCGTAATACGCATAAAACAATCATTAAGCGTATTTTTGTTTTTTATTGATGTTTTAGTGCTTGCAGTACTATTCTTGTATTTAAGAAACGTGCACAAAAAACTGTTAGAAGCAACAATACTACTGCATAATTTGGCGAAAAATAAAAATTCAAACGTTACACTGTCGTAGTCGTTTATCGAAGCTAATGCTATAGCAAAAAGCGTTATCCGACTAAATCAATACACGGATACGGTTATTGATAGGATGGTGCTAATTTTCTAGCTTTATTACCTGTTAAATTTTGCCAAATAAAATAGCCTTTTAATGGGTGTAATTAAATTGTTTTCGCAATTAAAATAAAAATTTAAGTTAGGTTATGAACGGTCGATTATTTATTTTCTCTTTTACCAAGCTTATTCGTAACTAGACGTACGGACATTGACAAACCTATAAGCTAAACTTTTTTGTGAAAAGTATGAGCTAAACATTTTGAAAAAAATCCTCTATTCCTGTTATTCTACTCCAATTTCTTATAGATTTATAGATTAGACCAGATAAAATGTCAATATTTAAGTTTGTGAAAAAAGTTCCCAAAAATAACGCCTGACTAGTTGTCTAAAAATCGATAGAACGCTATTAACCGCATCTATTTTTCAAGTGAAAACTTGCCACTTTATCGAAAATTTTGCCGAAAATAACTTTTGTTAAGTTAGCGAAAAAAATTGAATACCTAAGAACTTTAGTTCACAACAGTTCACAGTTTTTTTGCCAGATTTGAAGAGCGGCTTCAGACGATACAGTTGTTATTCAAAAGTCTTCGATTCAATATTTAATCCTAATGAATAGAATAAAATTGTTGAACCACTGCATGTGCTGTCCGTTCTATAATTTTATTTATTGTAACAATTTTCGTTAACAAACAAACATAGAAATTTTATTTTTTAACCATTCACAAACTTTATAATGTAATTATTATTTGTATATAAACTTTAGTTTTGTATATAATTTTTACTATTATTGGTAGAGGCCTAAATATATATATATATATTTAAACAATTTCATTTATTTTAACCATATTTTGGAAAGTATTTAATGTTACATGAAAATTTAAATAGTCTAAACTAAATAATGAATTTGGTTATTTTTGGTGCAACAATTTTTGAAATTAAGGATAAAATTAGGTAGTAATTATTGCAAAATTTATAGGCCTCTGAGTATCGTCATATTAAAAAATCTAAACAATTAGTATAGAATGAAAAAGCTGTTTACACTCCATTTAATTAATGGGTATCACAAAAAAAAATAATAATTAAACAACAATTAATCAATTATGCGGTCATATAACATATAAAACAGTAATTAATATGTAATCATTATATGTTAAGCATAAAATAATTTTTTTCCCATAACGAGAGAAAAAATAAACCACCAAACATGTGCGAACGAAGATTAAAATGCATAAAAAACCAAACAGACATAAATTGTATTTTGGGGATGAAAGCAAATCTTTTAATGTTTTCCTCTTTAGTTTCTGATCTATTATTTAATGAGAAAATGAAAAAATTCACCAAAAAATTACGATTAACATTATGAATTTACGATTTACATAATTTAACGAAAATAATAAACAAAATTATTATGATTATCGTGGTTATTGAAACAAAATCATAAGTAAGTTAATCACACCTGATTTAAAGTATATTACAAAGTAGCGCCGAATCGGACATCATCTGCAGAGGCATTTGGGTGTCTAACGGCAATAGTTCTGTGGTTAGATTGGCCCCACTTTTCCGACAGTTGACACATTCGCACGGGAATTGTTGCGGCGGTGGATAAATATAATCGATACGATCTGTCATGTACTGCGAATGGCTATTGTCGTACAGCTGAGGCTGAGACGAAGACAGCGCTCTACTGCTGTATGCTTGATCTGGTTTCGGATAATAGCATTCCGACGATTGAATATTTGTCGGCAAATAATAATTGCTTGATTGCTCCGCTTCTTTCACGCATTGCTCGCAATAACACGGTCCAGATTTTGCGTAAGAATTCGACGCTTTTGTGTCACGATTTTTTGATTTCGAGAATAAGCGAAACTTCTGCGAATAAAAATATCGAGTACTAAAATATAAGCGTATAGAGAAAATAATTTTGTTCTACGAAAACCGTAGAGAAGAAGTGTTCGAATTGTGAGTGTAGTATTTTATTGAATAAGAAATTGGGTCCGAATAGAATTTAAAACTGCAAAATCTAGTTAATTTTAAGAATAAATCTTTTAAATTTTGCTTTTAATTTTGGTTGTACTTTACTTAAAGGTACGTATTGTTGCTAAAAAAATTTATTGCAAAGTTCTAATAAATAATTCGTTAACAATATTGCAAATACGCGCTCATATTGCCCGCTAACTTAATTTAAAACTATTAATTCTATTTTATTTATTCTATAATATTTATGAAATACATAATAACGGTTAATAATAAATAACTAACTAAACATATTCTAGCCTAACAAAAACCTAACCGAAATCTAAACCTAACTTAATATAACCAAATCTAATCAAACCTAAACAACACTTAACCTAAACCGCAACTAACAAAATCAAAACTAAAACAAAACGCAAAATAACTAAAGGTTAACCAAACCAAACCAAAATTAAAATTATTGTTATCGAGTTAATTATTAGAACTTAAAAATTAAATTTTTTCAACTATTCATACCTTTAAGTAAAGTACGGCCATAATTTTTAGCTAAGTTTGTAAAAGTCATTTATTGGATTTGACATTTCTATCTGTCCGTGAACTTTTTATTAGATTTTTTTTTTGATTTTTTGTATTTTTTCTATTTTTCAGTTTTTATTTGAATTTTTTTTTTTGAATTTTTATGACGTTTTTTAATATTTTTAAATCTTTATATTGATAAAAAAATTTTAGTACGATGGCTATTTTAGAGTAAAAAGTGGATCTATAATGACAATTGAGTAAAAACCGTCAAAAATGTCTAAAACTGAGGTAAAAATTGAAACATTTGGGGCAAAATTAGGGAAAACATTTCTAAATAAAGCTGAATACAGACTAAATCGCTATTTTGAAAAGCCGCCACTGAAATAATATACACAACAATGTTTTATAACCTATAAAATTTATAGTTAAACCATCCTTATTTACTAATCTCTCTCGCTCTCTCTGTAACGTTCTCCTACAATATTAAATCAGCTAATTTTACAAAAGGTTAACTAACAATTTATAAAAATATTTAAGCGTTATATAACATTGTAGAATTACAAGAGAAAAGTAAAGTGATTATCAATTAAACAATATATAAACATTGAATATTGCTTGTTGATATTAAATTGATTATTGCTATTGTTGCGAGCGATTTAAAGAGTTAAATTTTTCTAAATATTTTTACTTTTATTACCTAATAAAGTTTAAACTAACAAAGAGCCATACTGTTCCGATTAATTATACACTAGTTAAGCACCCGCTTTGCGGGAATTAACATATTATTATGCCAGTATAACTACGCGCGTTGACAACACTATTTATTTATGTTTTATAAACAACTTGTTATTCCCTCATTAACCAGTTATACCTGTAACAGTTATAATGTTTCAAATTGTTTATTTGACCCGTTATATATTGTTGATTATTATACTTATTTTAACAACAATGCAGTTTATTAATTAAAAATTATTTAGATATTGTTAGGTAATTTAAGTAAAAATAGCGTTCAAAAGAATTATAGGAGAACGTGACATACATACATACAGAGAGAGACAGAGAGAGGGAGAGACAGAGAGAGAGAGACAGACAAAGAGAGAGAGAGAGAGACAGACAGACAGACAGTGTCACATTACACTAGATAAAATGTTTTTTTCCGCGAAGCGGGTTCAAAACACTAGTATTAATTTAAAAGTTTCGTTTGTTTACAAATATAAATACAAAAATTTTTATGTAACAATAGAACTAGCATTTAAAGTAATGTAATTATTATTAATATCTAATTCCCATAACTAATATAAATTTAATTAATAAAATATTACAATCAAAGTGAACGCATAATAATGTTCATTCTTGTTTTATCTAGTTTATTTTCTACACAACACAATTATGTAAAGTTTAAACCAATTTACTAAACAAAATTTTAAAAATATCCAAAAAACATGTTGTGAAAAAATAGTGGATCTTATAAATTATTTTCTATAATAATACAAGATTGTTACGCAATTTTGAGCAAAACAACCCAATTATCGCATTAGTATGCCATAAATTTCGCAAACACTAGGCAATTAAATGGACTAAAAGCTGCATTTCGCAAAATAGCAAACTAGTTTACTAGCAAAACAGAACTACTGAAGTATGGTTTCCTTAATAATTACCGGCACTTCTAATGTTTATTTAGCATTCTTTCGCAACTTTACTTAATTAACTGACTGTTTTTTGTTATAACAAATAAAGAATGATTGAAAATCGGTAAACATTTATTTGTTTTGTTCACGATATCACGCAATGCATATATTAATTTCTTTGCATTCTTCATACAAAATTCTGTATTCGACTGATAAGAAAGTGCCATAATAATAATGTGTTAAAATTGACGCAAAGAAATAATTCTTTTATTTAATGAAAGCCCACAAATCCTTTCGGCGTTGTCTATATGAGTTTGTTGTTCTGTTAAACAACTATTAAATATCAAAGAACAAGCGATAACAATTAAATTCTTACCTAATTCAGAACCTTTAAGATATAAAGTCTGTTTAATTATAATTGTTTTGCCAAATGGCAAATTTTGAAAATTTAGATAATTTTTTAAGCCCCTTATTAATTGTTATTCTTAATTAGTTCTCTAATGTAAAGTTTCCGGATTTAACTTGTTTTAAAAAATGCTGCTTAACAATATATCTGGATAAATGTCTAGAGATCCTTAAATTTAATTAAACGCAGAAACTGTGCCATCGTTTAATTAAATACTAAAATTCATAAAAATAATATTTATACTGTTGATACATCTTTTTCAGCAAATATTCTCCGAATGTTATCATTTAATTTGTTATCCTTCTTCTGTTAGCACAGCTATTCCATTATCCCAAGAGATATTCTTACATAAGGAAAAAATTACTATCTGTTATAATGAGACAAAAATAGCATTTTTTCTATTGACAATTTTTTTTGTCACACAGTATAGTGTTTGCTTGAAAATAAAGTTATGTTGATAAAAAACAGCCTGATTAAAAAGTCAAATTAAACTTATACTTAAATGAGAAATAGAATAAATTTGTTAAATTGCAATTAAGACACACGCACAATGCTTATTATAATATTACTTGTAATCTGTAACATCGCCAAAAAATTCTGAAAAATCAATTTGCGGATATTATTTTTTAATATTATGGTAATACTATGAGTTATAAGTATTATTTTTCAGTATTAACTTTGAATTGTTTTTGAGATTTCAAAGCTTCTCAGCAGAATAGTTGAAGAAAATACTTCTACCCTATTCTTGAGATGAAAAAACTCACTCTTTTTCTATTATTTGATAAATTTGATGGATTTTTTTTCAGTCGCATATGTAGTAGCTTGAAATTATTTTTTCATGACTTAACCTTAAACTAAATTCGAAATTCTCTCTCTCTTTCTTTCTCTCTCTCTCTCTCTCTCTCTCTCTCTCTCTCTCTCTCTCTCTCTCTCTCTCTCTCTCTCTCTCTCGCCTCTATCTCACTTCGCAGTCACTTCACTCTATTTTCTCTATTTTTATTTTCAGCGATTTTCGTATAGATTGTATTAACCTATGCTTTAACTTACGAGTGAAACAAAACAGTATCATTAAAGTAGTTGTCGTTTTTTTTCGTTTTTAATATACGATAACAAAAAAAATAATTTCTGCTTAACTTGAGAAGGAAGAAATCTATGTTATACTTGTATTCATTCATATTGTTAGAGCATTTACTGTACTGTTTGCTTTAAAGCAGAGAGTATTTTTCATTTTGATAGAGATGCTGCGTTACACAACACTTTTAGATATATTATTTGAGATGAAATTTATGCGTAAATTATTTTTAGCTCACTTTGAAAAAGTCAGCTAATCGATTTGACATATCCTTCAGTGTGTCCGTCTATTTGTAGACTTTTTTAGATCACAAAAATTAGGCAAAAATTAGCAAAATTGGGTAAAAACTGTGTCAAAATTGGCTTTTAATAGAAGCAAAACAGGGTTACATTGGGTCAAAAATGACTAAAAATGAGGCAAAATAGGTCAAAACTGACACTAAATCGGGTCACAAATGGTTATAATCGGGGCAAATATGAGTAAATTTTGGTGTCACGCGTCTTACTAATTAAACTAAAATACGTTATGACACGCGCCTAATTGTGTCTTTAAGAACAGTTTGATATTACATCGTCGACAGCTAAACTAATAATGAATAAAAATAACCTAAACACGCACTGAAGTACTTTTACATTGTTTTAAAGAACATGAAAATTTTTAGCGAAACAATAATAATTAAAATTTATGTTTGTTTAAAAATAAAGTTACGAAAATGTTAAGCAACAATATAATAAGTTTTTTTGGTGTAAAGGGAATGCAACTTTTTTTTATAAATCTCGTAACAGATGTACATATCTATTCAATTAAAAAATATATGAATCAAAGTGAGCGCATTGCTAATGTTCATTCTTGTTTTCATTTAATAATAATCTCTTGATAGTTATGTATAATAATACCTAGTAATAAAAATAAAAACTTTTTTGAGTTAAACGAAAAGTCACGGATCTTTTAACACACCGTTAATGTGAAGATGTTTTCTTTAACGTATTAGGTAATATTCTGCGCTTTATACTATAATACAGTATTTTCGAGAAAAAATGCGGTTTATTGATGTTCAGAAAAAAAGTATATAAAGCCGCTTCAATTTTTAAGTTTATAATTTAACTGTCACACATGTATGTCATCGTCATATATGGATTGTGAGCTCAAAGTTTATAGAACATTAGTATATAAACTATTTTATATCCCCTTTAATTTGAAAAGATAGTAACATTCTTGCTAAATGTAGTCAAACAGTTTTTGTTTGACATCCAACTATCTTCTAATCGTATTTATCTATCTTTTATTTTATTTTTATTATTATTAAATCATATCTCATGACTGGATACGTTTCCATATCGTGCGATACAAATCAAAACATCTGGTATATCCTAGAAATGCATTGACGCGCAAATAATATACCAAAGATAATTTAAATGCGTATCATTTGTAAAGAGAAGTGCAAGGAATAAAATTAGGGTTTTGCGCAAATTTTGTTAAAAGCGATGGTTTATTACAACCATGTTTACTATGCGAAAAATGTGCGTAAGCTTTTTATTTTTTATTTTTATGGTTTAACATTAGAATGGTAACGAAAATGTTTTATTAAATAATATAATGTAATTATTATGTAAACTTTTGAAATCGTTTTTCAAATTTTTATGCCATCAATCCTTATTTAATACATTTAATTAGAGTATCAAAAAATCGATAGATTCAAAAATGTATAGAAGCTAAAAATCCGAAATACATAATGCATATAAATGAGAGGAAGATAGTGGGAGTGTTAACAGTACTTTTGAAAAATGTATTCAAAAACTTGAGTCGACAATACTGTGTAATATTGATTTGTTTATCTAAAGAAACAAAATCTTAAGAAAGAAATTGAATTTAGACGTTTAGTAGACTTGAACCGTATATTGTCGAAAGAGTTTTGTAATTGTGTTTAATTTTCATTTTCAATATATTCCCGCCTAATGTTTTGCTTACAAGAATTAATGGTATTAATCAAATACCAATTACTTCAATTACTTTTTTTACTGTAGTGTTAGTCTCGTGGGGAATCTTTTTGGTGCAGATCGAGAATTGTCTCATTACATTCTAAGATAGAGATAATTAACATAAAAATTGTGTAAACGATTTCGATACTGTATCGCGTTTGAATCAGAAATTATAAACGAAGATTTTACCATCGAATGTGTTTGAGAAAAATAACTGAGAGTTATATGGAAATTTTTTATGACAAGGATTTTACATTACTGAACATTTTATGTTTACCATATTTATAGAGTGGTTGACTACTACTATGATATGTATGATAAGAGTATTTGAATCAGAATCTAAATCAGTTTTCTAACAGTATATCGGTTTCAGGCTTCACAAATCAATCAGATATTTTCAAAAAAAAAATCAAATATTAAATGCAACGTTTCACCATATTGTAAGAATCATCACGTTTGCATTTATGTTAATATTTTAGCATTTAATTACCGCAACAGAAATACAAATAATAACTAGGCGTGCACAAGGATTACAAAAAAAAACTCGGAAATATTGAAAAGCTGCTGATCGCAAGAGCTAAGTAAATCAATATTAAAAACAAAATTAGAAAATTACTATTAGCTTAGTTATGTTATATAACTGTATAACACTGTATCTGTATTATTTTATTTGTTAAATTTCAGTGCGGTAAACATTAAATAAACTTCTATACAGTGTTTTGTGTTTTCTCCATCTATACGTTTTGCGATGCAAAGTAGAGATTCTGTATTACAGAATTCAATTCAGATCGATTCGGAGTATGAAACTCTGGCACAGGAATTCCATATAAGGCAAATATTTGCATCAAGGATTTATGGTTAATCCTTGGAAACGAGAACATTGAATAGAAATTTAATTACTGATCTATTATTAATATTAATATTAAATTTGTAATTAAAATCTAATTTTATTTTCTCTTACTTTGCATGAAACTCGTGTGTAAACATTTTTTAAATTAAATTTTTTTGCCAATACATATATTTTATCAAAATCTTTAGCAATAATACCAACTAAACTTTTGAAATATTGTGAATTTAATTTTTAAAGATTAAATTTTTAACCGGATTAAATATTTAAATGTGCATAACCATCAATATGATTGCAATTAATTCTGACTTAGAGTTAAGCTAATCATAATTAAAACTAAAAGACATCAACCATTCGAAATCAAATGACATATAAGCCTCGAATAATAGCTAATTATAAATGAGATTTTTTACTTAAATAAAAAAGTCCTCTTTATGAATTAAATTCAAAAAGTTTATGTAAACTAAAACATATGCCATTATTAATATAAAACTACACAAATCCCTTAATTAAAAATAAAATTATCATTTACGGAAGAGTCATAAATCCAAATTTTTTAATCTGATTTTTGCTTTGTCACATAAATAACACTGAATCGTATTTTGAACCAAAAACAAGAATGAACATTTGTATTGCGCTCACTTTGACTTTAAATCTATATATTGTTGGCTTACAATATTGATTTCTATTTTTCTATTTCTATTTCAACTTTTAATTATTATTGTTTCGATAAAAATTTTTATGTGCTTTAAA
>JAQIXJ010001709.1:0-19094 GCA_034700185.1 Phthiracarus laevigatus | reverse complement strand
AAAAAGAGAAAGTTTGATCGAAGAAAATATTGAGAAACTCTTAATTTTAAAATATAATAACTTATTCTAATGAAATTGTTTTCTATATTCCCAATTTTAAAATTTTTGTTCCCAAATATCACAATTTTTGTTCCCAAATAGCCAATAAATTCCTTAATTTGTTCTAACCAAAAATCCGCCGTCTGCTCATAACTTTCATAATACTAACTTAGACCTGTCAAAATTATTTTCAAAAATTTTCATATAATGAAAAAAGACTTAAAATTTTGCAACTAAATCGGATTTATTCAAATTCAAAAAGAAAAAGGACAACAAACCTGCAACTAAATCGCATAGCAATTCCCAGTTTAATTCTGCAAACTGAACATCGAGTACTTTTGGCTTTTCTAGGCTTAATGTTTTTGATTGGTGGCAATTTTTGCGCGCAACTTGCTTTCAAATATTTAGCTTCGGTATCCAATAATTTCAATTTATTCGCTATGAACAGTTTTTTCTTATTTTGAGCAGAATTACCATTAGAGTCATTAGAAAATATTAACCGGTTTTTATCCTTTAGTTGCGGTGTTGAATATGGTCTTTGATTGTCTATTTTTTTAATATTTGCGGACAAATCATCTAAATTACTAGAGAATTCTTTTTTATAACTTAATTGAATTTTGGATAACGTATGCTTATTTTCAGTAACTATTTTTGCGTTTATTTCCGTATTGGGCGATAAACTTAAGCATCTTTTGAGCAAATAGCTATCACTAGATTTTGATTGCATTACCATTTGTCTTACAAATGTCGATTTGTGGCGATTGTTATTTGATCTCATGTGTTTTACTTTATTATCATTATTACTGCTCGAATTGCTACTAATTGGTGGCAAAAATAATGAAGAGTTGCACAGTTTTTGTTTGTTAGTTATTTCAATACTGTTAATTTTCCCTAAAACTGGTAATTTTGTCGACGGTTTTTTACATTCTTGGCTATTATTCAAATTTTCATCAATTTTTTTGTTAATCCTTTTCAAATGAAGAATTTTTAATTTTTCCTGCACTTCTTTCATTTTCAATTTCGTGATTTCGTCTTCTTTCTGCTTCGATTCACTCTTTTCTTTAACTTCTTTTTCACTGTTAATCAAAGAATTAGCTGAACCTAACTTTTTATCATTTAACTGGTCGTAATTTAAAATACTATCGGTATCGTCATTCGATGTAATCTTAAACATTTTAATTTGATCTCCATTATGGAATACGAGTACAGTTAACGGACGCGACTGGCAATTATTTGAATCACAAATTTTTTCTTCCGTATCGGAATCGATATCGAAGAATGTGGGAGATTTAGCTATAGGTCCGCCACGAACGGCGATCACTAGACGAAGTATAGTGCCGAAAGTGATCCCATAATCTTCGACAGTGAATTCATTTCTGAGCTCTTGTCCCTGCCATATCAAGTGCTGTCTCCCCATTGGAATGCCTTCCATATTTTCCAGCTTTAATTTAATATTACTGATGGTGTCGTTGGAGAATACTTGTAACTCGAATGTGGTACCGGTTAGTGTTTCGATATATATTGGTATATGAAGTTCGATGTGTGAGTGTTGTCGCGAACGATCATTGGAATTGTGTTCCACGTCTATATTATTGAGACAATCGGTAATACTCGAACGCCTGGAGTTTATATTATCGCTACTTGTTTCGGAATATGGTGTTTCGGACATAAGTGTACGCTTATAGTAGATTATACGCAAATTATTTTAGTCAAATTGATATTCTATACACATAAAGTAGAAAACATTAGTAGAATAGTCAATCAAATAACTTGATAAGTGTGTTTGTGTGCACTAAATTGACGAAACATAAGCTATAATTTGAATATATGCCAAAAGCCGTAATAAATATTAATGGTTGTCCGATATAGTGGAAGCGTATTCACTTTATCAGGTTTACATAACCTATGATGACATTATAATTATACGATCAAACATCCCAACTCAATAATGTTAGTTCGCATTTTCCATGGAAACTACAACTATTCAATAGTATACAAATAGAATATTCCTGCGTTTATATACTACTGTCATAATTCTTTGAATACTTACCATATAATTTTCTAATATAAATTCTACGCTAAGCATTTTTAATAGCCTTAGTAACTAAGTGATGGACTAGTATGCAGATCGTGTTTTAGTGGATGTAGAGTAGCGGACGTAATCATTTGAGTGCAACAGAGTGTCCACATTCAACTAGAAAATTAACGTTTACAAGGATTTTATTTGTGATGTGATATTCCCTACAGAATTAAAAGTTTTATTTCTCAAGGATTGGAATAAACATTTATTATTTCATATTTTAGTGGTCCAAGCTTTGAGGTAGTTTTGCCCACACAAACTTTCACTGCGGAGGTATATATACTTCCAGTAATCTTTGGTCAACACTTTATATAACAAGTTCATTTAGCGTGCAATTAAACCGTTAACGAAAAATACGCTTCGCTGATAATTATGGCAAATGAAACATAAAATTGCTTTTGCATTTATTGTACAATAAAATATTCATTAAATTTATAATTTAAATTAAATAAATAAAATAAATAAAATATAACAGCTATTAAAACATTTTGCTTATTTCTTGATTAATGTTAAATTCAAATTTTTAAAATTTAAACTACGAAACTATAAAAGTACTAAAATCTAGGATTTTTTAATATTTTCCTGTTAATCACACTTAAAATTAATATCGATAAAGGAAACACAATACTTAAATTAATATAAAATTACATTGAAGTTCAAGTTTTTTTTCGTTTTCCGATTTCCGATTTAATTCAAAATATAACATTTTTATAGGAAATTTATTTAAATAAAACTCTGCAACTACTATATCGTTCATTATTAAATAAAAAAACTTTTTTCATTTTCTCACAGATTTGTCAGAAATAATTTCCTCGTTGCAAAATTTATACTGTAAAGCACGTAAAAATCGTAAAACAATTACTAAAAAAGAAAGCTATATAATATAAACGGAATCTACATATATTGCTTAAATAATACAGTATTGCTTAAATGACAAAAAAAAACAAAAACATATTCCAGATTTTAATATTAAAATCTTTTTTTTATTAATAAAATGTAGTGATGTTATTCAGAAAACATAAGGATATTTGTAAAAAATAAATTTTTGTTGATAACTAACGAAGCAAAAATTTTCATTATTAAAAAGTTTTTCAGTTTTATTACTACTGTACAGTATACGAAGCAATAAAATAACTGGCAAGTTTGCATAATAAACTTTTACTCCAATGAAATGTGCACAAACACGACTGAAGGACACGCTCTCCTAATTCAGATATTCCCAGCCTGTTTTTGCCGGAACAAAACTTTTGGGTGCTTAATTTTAGACTTGAGAGAGAAAGTGTGTTCACTGTATCGCAATTAGATCACATAAATTAATAGTTGGAAGATTTTTTATTATGGCTTTACGTTTCCATTCATTAAACATTCTGCTAATTAGTGTTTCCTTTGTTGAACTTTTTTAGTGCAAAACTTTATTTAATTGAAAATCTTAATCAAATTAAAAAAGTGAGAAAACTTTCAAAGTATTTTTTAGAAAAAGCTTAAATCTAAAAATATGTATTTTAATAAAGAGGTTGAAGAATTAATATGCATTTCTGGCTTGCCATTCGACCCTGCAAAGTCAAATGCAACCGAAAATATTTTTAAAAAATACAAGTTTATCTCCAATTCAGTTTTTAAGCACGAAATATGATATTATAAAATATGTTAAAGGACTTAAGGCAAACTATTCTTTTAACTTTATACTTTAAAATACAAATTGTTTATCGGGATTTCTGTTTAAATTCGGGATTTTATAACAAAATTGAACTCAGATAGAAAGTTTAGGAAAATTGAATCGTAGATAACGGATTAGAAACCAGTCACATAAAACATATCGCATAACCAACCTGAAAACACTTTTAGATATTGAAATAAAATTACTAAAAGAAGTTAAGTTTAATCTAAAAAACTCTGCTCATTAATCCCGTTTCCATCTACAAATGAAACAAATGAAAATTCCTCGAGTTAATTCTATTACTATATAACAATAAGGAGTGTCTAACATATATTACTGAATAAACATAGTTAACATCAAAATTAAAACCTTACTTATTTATTGCCTTTCTTATGTTTACATTAGGTCTGCTAAAAGGTCTAATTTTAATTAAATCTCTCAGATGCGACGAGATTCCTAGTATTTTTATGTCAAAAGATAATTAAAAGCTATTTTAATTTAAAATATTTCCACAGTATTGTGATTAAAATTATTAAACACCAATAACTATAATTAAAAGTCCAATTCACTTATTTTTAAACGAAATTTTTTCTAAAAGCCATATTAATTTTTTCCTATGTTTTTTATTCAATAAAAAAAACGGTTAACGGAGTTTTATTGAATACGGGTTTATAATAGATTTTCTTGAAAGGATAATTGATTAACGAAACGTATTTTCTCCTCTCGTGTACTGAACTGAGACGTCATACATGAGCATAATCGGCATACGAGTTATATACGGTATATAAAAAACTAAAATAAGTGAAAGGCAGTGCTGTGTAAAGTGTAGGACAACACACAACACAGTGAACGCAACACAACAACATTTAAGCACTAATTGATACGTCGCTCACAAACACACACTTCGTTCGCACTCACACGCAGTTCAGTTCGCATTATAACGTTTAATACTGTATAACACTACTATTAATTTGTGCCATTCATTTAATAAGAGTATGTCTCGACCACAAGATTGGTTTATGATGACCGGCGATCTAATTATTAACTTAACAAACACGAAATCAACCGATATTTACAATAATTCGCGCAATTTTAAGTTCAAGACGTCTTCATTGGTGTCGAATACGAATCACGCGGAAAACGAGAACAATGTCCAAAGTGTCCAAAAACAGTGCAATTCTTCGCCGGCGAGTGTCACAGATGACGACAATAACGGTATCAAACAGTTAACAGATATGAGCCATAATAACAAACACACACAAACCAATAATAACTACAATCAAACCAAACAACAAATGTGTTTACCAATTGTTAATCAACTGATTGATATCACAGCCACAGCCGATAATCACACGGAACTAACTCTAACCAATTCAAACAACAACTCGGAGGAAGAAGACGTGTTATTATCGTCAAATTCATCGACAAACAGTGACAACAGTGTTACCATATCGTCGACAAACGTTTCGCCGACAAAGACAATAACCACCGTAAACACAACACAGGATCAAACGGAATCATCGATGTCTGAAAACTATTCGGGGATTAGTTCGCTGTCGTGTCAAACAATAGATCAAAATCATCGAAACTCGCGTGTGGTTCCACACAACGAAACGCTGTCGATATCGTCCACTTCGGATCAGTCGACCACTGCTTCTACCGATTCTTCACCCGAAGATCAATCATCGAAACGTACAAATTTAGACGACGATGAGTCGAATACTAATACATTAGAAAACGTTTCGTGTCAGCAAATAGACGAAAGCGGGGATCACTTAAAACAAACTGTAAATATGATCAAATCACCACTGATATCAACGCAACGAAATGAAATCAAAGAAAGTGTGTCACAAACATCGACAGCGACACCGGTCACAGCAACAGCAGCACAAACTCCGGTTTCGTCATCAGATGACGAAAGTTCGGATCTGGAAAGTCTTCACTCTTTTCATTACTCGCCCCCGAAAGGAGTGGACACTCCGAGTGCGTCGCGTTTGGCTAAACGGCTCTATAATCTCGAAGGTTTTAAAAAATCGGACGTTTCGCGACATTTAAGCAAAAATAATGAATTTAGTTGTGTTGTGGCCGAAGAATACCTTAAGTACTTTGATTTCACCGGTGATACGTTAGACATAGCCTTACGAAAATTTTTGTCACGTTTTTGTTTAATCGGCGAAACGCAAGAAAGAGAACGAGTTTTAGTTCACTTTTCGAAGCGTTATCTCGATTGCAATCCCGGATCATATAAATCAAATGACGCCATTCATACACTAACGTGTGCTTTAATGCTTCTCAACACTGATCTTCACGCTGAGGTAAGCCTGTTATCATTTGCATGAATGTGTTACGTTGTTATTCGCGAAAATTTCCATTTACGAAACGTTACTGTATATGTTGTTGTGTTCGCCAAACACAACAGTTTTATTATGTATACGAAATTGTCTTCTGAGTTCAGATTTTTTACTTTAGAATATCGGCCGCAAAATGACTTGCACCGAATTCATTCAAAATCTCTCAGATTTAAACGAAGGTGAAGATTTTCCTCGTGATATTCTTCGTCAACTGTTTCAAGGAATCAAATTAGCGCCACTGGAATGGAGCGCGTAAGTGACTATTTCTGATTTTATTTTTTTTAAATATAGATTATTTTAAAGTAAACAAAAATTAATCAAAATTAGTGATGAAGACGATAACCCAAACGAAAGTGAATCAACTCGTTCCGAACACAATCTATTTTCAGCCAATTTAAGTCAGCAAATCAGTCTGATTGGTCACAACCCATTTTTAGAAGTGCCAAATCCAAATTGCGCCAATGAATATAAAAATGGTTTTATTATGAGAAAGTGTTGCTACGAATCCAATGGAAAGAGAAGTAAGTTTTCCAAAAATTAATTTTAAGCGATTGCTTTGTTTTCCACGATAAACAATTTAAATGCTGATGTTTAGCGCCAATCGGAAAGAGAGGATGGAAAATGTTTTATGCAACTCTTCGTGATTTAGTTTTATACCTTCACAAAGACGAACAGGGTTTTCGAAAGAATCAGTTATACGAGAGTTTAAACAATTCCATTCGTATACACCACTCTCTCGCCACAATTGCCAACGATTACACGAAAAAAGATTTCGTTTTTCGCTTAATTACAGCCGATTACGCAGAATACCTCTTTCAAACGAGGTATGCGTTGGAATAATTAATGAATAATAAAGCGTTCGCTTTTTAATTAAATAAGTTTTATTCCAGTGATGCGAGAGAATTACAAGTTTGGATCGATACTATTAATTTAGTATCTGCTAGTCTTTCTTCGCCTCCATTGCCGGGTGCTGTCGGTTCATATGCTAAAAAATTTCAGAGACCACTTTTGCCTGTTAGTCATACGAAACTTAATTTGGTAAATTTTTTATTAGTACTTTTATCGTAAATTATATTTTGAAAAATTGTTTTATAATTGATAGCGCGATCAACTGAGTGATCAAGAAAATCGAGTTTCGAGGTTACAAATGGAACTCGAAGATCATTTGATAAAAGCGCCCGAAAAGGGAGCACAAAAAAGAGTGATGAATGAATACGCGGAGAAAGAAAGCTTTTTACAGCATGAGGTCCGTTATCATATCAGCGTAAAAATTAATTACCGGTAATTTAAAATGTATTACTTTTTTTGATAAAACTTGTAGCTTAAGCGTTATCGTACTTACGTGTCACTATTGACGAGCAAATTATCGCAATTTTCGATGACTAATTCAGTGACTGTGAATCATACGCAACCATTACTTAAAGTAGCGATCGGTGAAGAGACCAGTGATGACGCCAGTGATACGCCTATTATAATACCCGTTAAGAGGAATTATGCGTCCGATAGGTAATGTGATCGGAAACTTAATTATAATAAACAAATTATAATAAACACATTAATGCCTGCCAATTATTTAATTATGTTAAACCGGTTTAACGCTGTTAGCAAAAATGAAAGTTAATTATGTTTATTTTTTGAATAATTTATTAACGGAACAATTGGGGAACAATCCGTAAGAAATAATTCTAACATATTTGTGCGGAACTTTTTTTGAGGAATTATACTAATAATGCATATTTGAAATATGATAATTAGAATGAGTTTGAAGAGTACTTTGGTTATAACAATTAGATGTGATTTTAAGTTATTTTTAGATTCAGTTTATTCCGAAATAGTCATTTTTTATTTAAATGTGTTTATTATTATATGATTTTGATTTGATTTAGATTTGATTTAAACTTAATTTAATGTTTAATAATGGTTTAAATAGTTTTCTACTTTGTTTTGTATTATATTATTTTTTTTTGTTTTAACCATTTTAAGTTATGCATTATTTATTGTAATAACTTCTATATAATTTTTTAATGTATCTTAGCTTAAATTTTATTAACATTGATGCCAATTTTTTATTTGAAATAAATTAATATTTGTTTAATACGCCGTAATAATAGTAATTATTATAACACAGTATTTATTTGATTATTAACTCTGATTGTGATATATTCAAAAACATGCTTTCAAATTATAGTTGATATAATAATCAAGCGTTGCATTAAAATTATAATTATATAAATATATATTTAATTATAGGCGATTAAAATTTATTTATATATTATTTTTTATTTTTTTTTTAATTTTTAGATCGTCATGATTGGAGTTGATTTTATCTATTGATTATTTTCGTGTGTGTTTTGATTATTTATTAGAAATTATAAAGTGTACATAAACTTATATACGTAAAATCTATAGCATTACTGTTTACTATTCATTTTTTAAAAACATCGAAATTTATTAAAAAGAATATATGATTATAATTATGTGGATTTGATTGGAAACTAAGTTTATTCGCTGTCACACGGGTTTATCACCCGATCATTGAACTGTTTTAGATTTTTTATTGATTTTTTAAAACAAGATTGCTTACCAGTAAAGGGGAATTTTAGGTCAATTCAAAACTTGAGTTTTGGTAATTCTTGAACCGATATATTAATTTTGCAATTTTACTATAGACTTAAGGATTGTGAGCGTCAATACAAATTTTAAATTAAAAAGAGAAGCTAAAATTATATATAGTTTTTCTATTTAATACCTAATGAAGCGTAAAATAATTTTCAAAAAAAAACATTTTTTTTCGAGCATAAGCGTTGATTAACATCAGTTATTTTTTCTAAACTATTTTAAAGTTGAGTAATATTTTATTTATTTTTGTACTATATTTTTTAATAGGATATAATTAGCACAATTATTATTATTAACACAATTTCAATTAAATAATAAATTTTATGAAACTCGTTAATACTGTATTGAGTTTTGATAACCTTATTAACGATACACCTTTTATTTTATATTTTGTTATAAATGAATTTATTGTTATGTTCAAATTTTTTTTTGAAAACAAGCATGTGTTAGCTCTCTTGAGATTATCGCGTCCTTCATTCATCCATTCATCATAGTTTACGATAACTATCTTAAATTTTACTGAAGCTTTAGAGTTTTTCCTATTTTTCTATGACTTTATTCGCATTGTGTTTGAATAAAGTTACTTTTAACTAATTCAAGGTTTTGTTTTTTCAACAAAATATTTATGAAATGCTGCAAACAAAAGAATGTATAACTTTTATATAACACTCCCATTTAAATAGAGTAATTTTCGGTTATGTGACTCATAATTTTATTTATTATGAATGTTTTAATAGGTTAAATGAGAAAATAACAATACGATTTGTTTATACGAATAAAATCGAAAATGAAATCTTGGAATCTTTAAAATAAACAACCACTTTCTACTGGTTAATAATACTCAGTTGTAAATACGAATAAGTATTGTCAGTTTCGCGTGAAATGCGATAAAAATACGAATAAGCATTGTATATCGGTTTCGTTTAATAAAATTAACGATTTTATCAAAGATTTATACGAGACAAATTAAAAAGTTGTTTTCTAAAATTATATTCACGAGTCAGCATCAAAAGTTATTTGTGGATAAATATGTATAACTGGCAGCAAACAACTTGATGTCAGAAATGACATTTATAAAAGTTCATAAGTCATTTAGTCATAACGCATTAATTGATACGAACAAACTGCGCAATTTTTTACTAACGATTTGATTGCTAAATAAAGTTTTTCTAAGAATATACAAAAATTTTTATGCTCCAAATTAATATTATGAAGTAAATGCGCCGTAACCTTATTTTGTTGTTATTGTTAGAGATAATTGATTGTTCAATATATTATAGTGATTATTTAATTTGATTGGCATGTCTAAGGCACGTGCGAACGTTTCGTTTGGGTGCGTTATTAAGAAAATAATATTAAAATAAAAATTAAACATAAATGTTGTTCCAAATATTCTTAAAATTTATAGTTCAATAAGTTTACGCGAATTAGTGATTATAATTAACTACCAATAAACTTGTATAATATATTAACGATAAAATTTTACTTTTAGATATAGTTATAAACAGTCAGTACTGAATAACAGGAATGAGAAGAGAAAAGTGACATAAACGTGATATACTTGAGAATGAAGCAGAATCTAACGACCGTCCACTAACTAATACACTAATTATGCTTATTCTTCATTACAATTGTTAACATATAAATACATGATTGCAATCAATTATGTGCTCAATAACGTTGATTTCTCCGAAAGTTTTCGATAGAAGACTCATAAATGAAATTCTATGAATGAGGCATAACTATTTTAGTTCTCGCGGCCATATTCCTAGTTTGACCACATTGACCACAACGACCAAAATTGTTTAACTAAAAAGTGCTAAATTTTTCAGTTGGTGCTTATATGGTAATTATGCATTACTTTTCATCATTGGGTCTACTATTGTTGCAAATTGTAGAAATAATCAATCATTAAACTTGATTGTTGTAGACTAAGCGTACTCTAGTCAAAAACGGTTAATATCCCGAACATAGAATCGATTCGTTTTATTGGCTATAATTTGTTATATTTCGCGGATATTTTATAAATCTCTATATAAGTTAATTTTATATATAAATACATTTGATAATTGGACACAACTATCGATTCAGTTAGATTATTGTTCGATGAATTCTATATATTATTGTATAATAATTAATCGAGAAATTCGTAAAAAAAATTCTTTTCAATTTTCTATAAGTAAGACGTCGATATATCTTGAATTTAAAATTAAGACAAATTATGAAAAATCTCCGATAATTATAATACTTTCGAATAAACTAAATCATAAAACAAATTTTAGTATTAGCTAGATTTATGTCCAGGTTATGCACCGGTTTCTAAATTTTTTATATTAAGTCTTAATTAAAAATTTAATTTATACGAATCATGAATATTTTCAACCTTTTTTAATAGATTTTAGGTATTCAAGTTCACGTGTACTTAACAGATTCGAGATCACACGATCATTATAGGTTTTTTTATTAATTTGAAATTTTAATTTTTTGCCATTGTATTTTATGCGATGAGTTAAAACTGTACCGTATTTGATATTACATGGAACTTAATTGTTATGGAACTTTTTTATTTATGTTATTTTTATTATGCCCTTTAAGTAAAAATTTAAAATTAAATTCGTAACTCTTGACTAAATTATACGGTGCTTAACGTTAGTGTTTAATTAAAACTAACACTAGTCAACTTTCTGTATGATTTTTAATATGGAATTTCAACCATTGATTTTTAAAAAATCGTTCTCACATTATTGGTATTAAGACTTCTAAGAATGATTTAAAAATATTCTAAGATCAAACTAACGCATCGAATCATTATTGTATTTGATAATCAAGAAAATCATTCTATTATTGAACACTGAATTTTAATTGGGTTTCAAATCGATGTTTAATGTCTACCATGTTTAATCGATGTTTAAATGCATGTGTCGGACATATCAATATTGCAAAACATTAGGCTAATAAATATTCAATGTCATGCAACATCTAATCTATTTATTTAATATCTTTTCAAATGTTTTTTTAAATTAATTAGTTTATATATATATATTCTATTATCTTTTATTTGGTTATTATTCGATATACATTATTATTATTGTGCATTAAATTACGATCGCAAACAATAAAATTGTTTTTTATAGAATATCAATGTTAGCCAAAGTAAACTAATTTTTATTAAACTAATATCTTCGTATGCAGTATACATCTATTGGGAATAAGATGTAATGAATCACACAACTGTATTCTTAATATGCATAGATTCACATAATTATATGATAATTAAAAACTATGCTCTATTATGTTGTGGCAGCTCTTTAAATATTGTGTTATTTTAACAGAATAACGTGCATTTTGTTATTTGTATAAAATGTAAAACTTAATAACTGTATTTAATGTTGATTTTAATGCCTTATTTATTTGGCAATAAAAATGCTTTTATAGTGCTAAGTATATATATTGTTAACCATATTACTCTCTAAATAGATACATATTCAGAATACACCTAGTTTTAAGTTATTCGATTCCGTACATAGGTTTTGTCTCTTTAACGGCGAGCCTTATCATTTAAATTGGAAATTTTCTATAACAATCAAAGAAAATAATTTTCAAAATTTTGGAAAATTTATGCACAGTTATAACTTATACTGTATTGCGCATACAAATTCTACTATAAAACAAGAACGACACATTCATAGATAGCTCACTTTTTCAAATGTTACAATTGTGATAAATAAAACAGTTTTCAAGATCAAAAAGCCCTGACTCAATATAAGAAATAAGTTAAATGTTTTTGTCAATATGAGACTGCGGACACCGGGACAGACAGACAGACGGACGGACGGACAGACATTGTCAAAACCATAAGCTCGCCTTTTTTAAAAAAAGTGAGCTAAAAATATATAGAAATTTAACACTTTATTCGTTTAGATAATTCAATAATCTTACCATTTAATGATAATTATTTTTGAGTGATTGAATTTTACATACTTTTGGCCTGCAGAATGCAGGCAAACTCACTTGTTATTTTATATAAGTTTTATTGAAAATTCACAATTATTACATATTATCTAATCGCTCAAATCTTAGTTCAAACTAATTTAATGAATTAATGGTATTAAAAAATATTTTCCCATTAATTTTTTTTGTAAATAATCATAATCCATGGCCACTCGATATTTACGTATGAATCCAGTAAAAGTATAGAGCTCGGGCTCCACTAATCAATATTTGTTTGAAAAGAGTTACGTTTTCAAAAAATAATAATAATGACACAAAAATAGTTAATACGATGGCTTTATGACTGCATTATTATTTATTATTACGATCCTATTGAATTATGCTGTTTATGTTAGAAAACATTTGGGCAAAACGTATAATTACAGTATAAAGAATTGCGGTATTTTACTGGTTCTGTAAAAGTTTCATTAACGCATACATCGATTGTAGACTATGATTGACTGACGATATCTATTACGTCATATCTACTAAAGCTATTGTTAACGCGATATCAGATATGGGACAAAGTGCTACAACAGTTAGCGAATAATCAAAATATATGGTTTGTATGATTTGTTTCCAATAAACTATTTGTAAGAGATTTCACGCAAAACGCTTATGAAGTTAAAGTAGCATTTTTAGTATACAGTATATTTCGCTTAATGTTTGTTTAACACATAACGCATAAGATTATTAATTGTTCACATTAAATAATGGATAAAACGAAACTTTATTTAAAGACTCTATTAATTGTATTGGTTATAGATTCGTGCATTTATCGCTGTAAGTATCTATTATTTTTTATTTTAATATATTTTTAAAGTTTACTCACTGGTCAGTAAACCGTTTTGATAGTTATTTAACTGTGCATAAATCTTAACGAATATTTATTGGGAATACTGTAATACGAAGATATTAGATTAGATCTAAAGTTTTAATTCTATTACACCAACATCTTTATATAGAATTTGTTCATATTATCGAACATTGAGTTTGAGACTAAAATATTATATGTATATTACACGATTTTATTTACTTTTAATTATTATTGGTAATGTAAATAAAGCCGGGTTTTAGAATAATAATTTTAGAGGAAAATCACAATTTTTACATCATTTAATGCCAATATTGAAATTTTTGTTTCAAATTATTAACTCGTATGTATTAAATTAAATATCTTTTATAATAATAACATATAACGATGCTTTTATTAGTAGTTTTGCAGTAGTAATTAATTGTTATTTAAAAATACTGACTAAAATTGTTTTCTGATTTATACTGAATATTTAAATGCTTTATTTTGAATTATTATAATTTATTTATCTAAAATTCATAATTCATGTAAAATTTTTCCTTAATTCTTCAGTAAATTTTTCAAAATTCGAATCCTTTATTGGCTTTAAAAATTGCATAAATCATAGTACAGGTCTAAAAATTAATATAACATAAGTTTATAGAATTAAAAAGTTTTATAGCAATATGTGCATAAAATATAAGTATATTTACTATTATTTCATTATTGTTTCAAAAAAATAACATGATTAAGCAATTTTATTTATTAACAAAATCTTTACTGCAAACTCATTTTCGTAACATTTAAACGCAAATTAATAATAATAATAATAAATAGCATTTGCTGAAGAGAACTCGCAATTCAATCAAATGACTAATAACGTAATAGAAAAATTGGTGTCGAATTTTGATGGGAAACTACCTCTGCATGAAAGCGTTGAAAATGTTATGCAATCGTCGGCATTTGATTCACTGGACAAATCGGTTCCAGAGCTTATCAAAAAACTACATGACACGCAGCCGCTATCGTTTAACGCGGACGAACCAACGGTCACCGAATTAGCCCAACAAATCAATTGTTACGAATGTAATTCGCATGTAGACGTGGACTGTATGGATCTTCCCAATCCCACGAATTTCTTGCGAAATTGTACGTCAAATGCGATTGGTTGCTGGAAAATTGATCAATATGTTGATTATGATGGCGGAAAGGGTAATATTTTGAATTCATTTTAGAATTATTTTTAAACCTAGTTTTGAATATTATTTTGAATAGATCTGAAAGCGCATCACCGAGTGATCCGTCAATGCGCCATCGAATCATTAGACCGGTCTTGTTATTATCGCGCGGGATTTGGTGGACGATTGACAGCTTGCTTTTGTGATCACAATTTATGCAATTCTGCCTTTTCTATGCGAAAATCATTAGTTTACGCATTTTTCCTAATTTTATGTATTTTTATGCATTTCTCAAATTAATGCTAATTTTATTGCTCCAACAAATAAAGGTGATATCATTTTACAAAGAATACTAGAATGATAATTGTTTATACTAACTAGTAATAAATTTCTTTTAGTGATATGTATTTAAAATTAATATTTTAGAACTGATAAAAAATGTATTTAATATTAATATTATGTAAATAGTTTTAATATTCGTTAACTATTCTTAGATTCGTATTATTCTTATTTATCGATTATGTTTTACAATAAGTTAAGTGAAATTTGTTAAGAATAAATGTTAAAACAAACAATCATTTTATTGATAATTATTCACAATTGTATGATTAAATTTAGACAGTAGTTTAAATTTGATATACAATCAAATTATATGAATATTTTTCGAGACAACCATCTGCTGTCTCATTATTTAGTTCGATAAATAAGTTTGCAATGAGTTGTGTCGCGTTTCAAACTTTCATTTTAATATAAATTAAAAGTAGTGTTTTATTACAATAAAAAGAATGCATTAACAACTATATATATAGTTAGCGTTGATTTTAAGCATATTATTAATAATAATTTATTAGCTTACAGACCTTAAAAACCGAAAGTGAAAGCCCTTAATTAAATAATGACTAATATTTGTTGAAATTTTAATCTACTGGTATATCAATATGCGATATCAGAACAAATATCTTTTGGTGCCGTTGATTGGGCTTTTACGCCAATATAATCTTAATCGCGATCGTTCTATGTTCACGAAAACTATCATTTTATTTGAAAATTATCAATAGTCCACAAATACGAAAAATGCCAGAAGACTGTTCCTGATTTTAAAAAACTATACTGTTATTGTTTTAAAAAACTGTAAACATTAATAATACTAATATTATCATAACATTGATAACATAACTGGTTAAACTACAAGTCAGTGTGTTTTAAAAATTCGGTTTGACGGTTAAAAAGGTGAAAGAGTTATACTGAAAATCGAAAATTGTCTATTTTTTAGAGTATTGTCTACAAAAAATAAGCTTTAAAGTAATTTTTAAAAATGATATTAAATAAGTCAATTGCGATCAGTTTAATTGTGATTATTTGCATTAATTACGGTAAGTATTAGTTTTGCGCATTAAAATAGTGATTTAACAAAAAAAAAATTGTCACGATTAGCGGACACAATCTCGTGTTACGTTTGCAATTCGATGAATGATACCGACTGCGACCAAATGTCCGCAAAAACTAAAACCAATTACTATAAAGATTGTGATGCAGTGACCGACGAAAGACTAGCTTATTATAATTACAACGCGTCGTCAAAACGGCTCAACACAGACAACGAAACTGTGATTGATTGCGGGTTCTGTACAGCAGTCGAAAATCAAAGTTCATTCACCAAATGTCGAACTCTTCGCTTCGAAAGTATTATTACTTTTCAGTTATTTTTTTTTTGTTTTAATGATTATCGTAATAAAATGCGTTTTATTATACGTTATAGTAAAAGATTACATCGGAGAGGACGAGAAGCGAACGATTCGCGACTGTGCCGGCATTTTCGACATCACCAATGGTTGCCATCACACTAAACGAAATCTTTACACATTTGTGGACTGCGTTTGCGATAAAGACGGTTGCAATGATAACGTTAATAGTGTTTATAATAACAGTTTTGTCACCTATTTCTTTCTACTCATTTCATTTCTGTTTAATTAAACGTTAAAAGCGAGTTTCGCTTTAAAAATACCGTACAATCAAATTGAATCATACGTTAACAAAAAAAACAGTTAATTTAATTTGAATTATTATATAATTTCATTAAAATAATTTATAATGTAAGTCATAAATAATTATTTTATAATAAAAATTACATTTTCTTTTGCAATCTGCCGATAAAAGGCATCACACGATTAATTCTCTTGGGATCATAAAGCATTCTTTCGCGAAAATTTAGCACATTATTCATTTTATTGCGAGCGATTCGCGTCAAATCGGTTTTGGTGTCCAAAACCGTGAATCTAGTGGTTGCCGTTTTTAAACTTTTCTTTTTCGGTTTCCGTTTTTTCGCTTTAGTTTTTGATTTGATCGCATTTTTCGCTTTAATCTTCGATTTCGTTTGCGCATTATTATTATCGGCACTTATTTGGTCCAATAAATCGTTTGGCAATTTTTCGATAGGTTTGGGATTAATGTGATGGCGATTACTCTGTTTACGATTACTAGTCAATTGCTTTTGAATCACAAACTTATCATTTAATAGTTTATTTTTGATTTTGTTTCGCTTCTTCGCGCCTGAGATCGAATTTCGCTCCGATTTGATTAAATCGATGACTTCTCGCTTAGCGTTCGAAAGCGATACCTCTTCTGGTTCCGAATCCGAGTCCATATTCATAGGAAAATGTTAACCAAAACGATTGTGGTTTATTTTGGCACAAAAACCAATTTTAACTATTAAACCATAAACGCGTAATGTTTTGTTTGCACATACGTCATGTCCACATGTCAACACTCATATCCCATAAAATACGTGCACATTTGAATTTTTAAAAGTTTTTTATTGTGATTTTTTTAACAAACGTTTAATAATTGATGAGTTGAGTGAGTATGACTCAATTATTTAAGGATTTATAAAATATTTTTGCTATCAGTGTTAAGGCGTAATTTTTTAGGCTAACGCCGGAAAACTCGGAAAATTTTGGTGTTTAAAACAGAGTATTGTTGTTTAATTCCAATTAGTTTGCAAACCTTATTTAAAACTGTTCGGAATTGAGTATATTATACAGAACTGAATGCCTATAAATTTAGGGAAAGTTTTTAATATAAATCTTTACATTTAGGAATGTATTGTATTATATAAAAAATTTTTGGCGTTTTAACTTTTTATTTTGTTGAAAAATACAATAATTTTTTACAAATTTTTTAGAAAATATTCAAAACTTTTAGATATAGGTGTTGATCACGATTGTTTAATGAATTACGAGCGACAATATGAACGAATAAAAATAACTATTATATCACGAAATTCATAGATTACATAATTTATCCAAATTGAATAATTTAGATGATGGTGATTATACCGGCGATGGCCGTGAACATCATTACGAATATGATTCCGTGTTATTTTGTTTAATTATAATATACTTACATGAAACTAAAACATAAGTTGTGACCCCTTTTCCCTAAAGTTCACATTAAAAATATTACGCACGAAAATATGCGTAGGAGTGGATGTAAATTATTTGCCGAGAAAACTCGCCAAAACAATGAAAGGTGTTGAATATAAATAATAAAATTAAGATGTTTAGAAAAAGTGAACAACATTTTTGATTACGCATTCAATTTGAGGAACTAAGTTAAATTGACAATAATAAATACCTAATTTTTATAATTGACAATAATATGTTTATAAAAGTGGGAAATAGTAATCGCTATTATAGTTATTGAAGTTAATGAATAATAAATTAGTCTATGATTAACAGCTCTGCGATAACTACATAATAAATAGCATCGCATGCATTGCTATTGATTATTTCGCGTATTATTAATATTTTATAACAATATATTCAATATTGTTCAGAATATTAATACTTACCATTTATATGACGATTTATAGAAAATTAGAATAATCTGAAAGGATTCGAAATTCACTTTTATATTATACAGTATAGATAAAAAATTAAAAAATAATCTTATTGATCTTTAACTAAAGAATCTAAAGTGATTTTTTTCGAAAATGTTCATTAATCTGCAATGTTTGACCCTTTAAGGAGATTAATATAATTTCAAGAGGAAATAACATCATTTTAAACGATAAATTTTATCATTTAAATTTCGCTGATGGAGTAGCGGACAAGCTTTTGAAATAGTGTTCAAGCTCTATCTACACTGGGAAGTGTAAACACCTTAAACTACCTCCATTCCATTCCTTTCCCAATAATGTATTGCCCTTGAACAATACAAGTAATGAAAAGGCTATATAATTTTTAGCTCACTTTATCAAGTTATTGTTTTTTAGCTCACTTTCTTGAAAAGAGAGCTAGCTTATGGATTTGACCATGTCCGTCTGTACGTGCGCAGGCTTAAGCAAAGGGTAAGATCACAGGAACGAGGAGTTCGGGAAATGGAACAT
>JAQIXJ010001708.1:0-19105 GCA_034700185.1 Phthiracarus laevigatus | reverse complement strand
TATAACTAATTTTTGTGGTTAAATTTTAAAATTTTTTTAAACAAATTTTAAATTTTATCAAACTATTAACGAAATATTTTGCATCATTTTATCTTACGATTTTCACATACCTAATAACTCTAAACGAATGAAATTTCAACTTATTATTAAAAAAGCATTAAATGAAGTTATAAAAATATGCCCACTCCATATAAATCTACAATAATAATTAAAACTAACAAATTTTATAATTAAAACTAACAAATTTTATAATTAAAACTAACAAATTTTATAATGAAAACTAAATTATTTTATAGGCGATTACTGTATTTAGGTAGATAATAAATAGAAACAAACTTATGACAAAATAAAACAGATTCTCTTTAATAGGGAATTAGTCTAACGAATAAGATCTTAATGGCAGATAACATAATGTAATTAAAATTAGCAAAACACTTCAATCTCGAAACCAGACATTCATTATGTGAAAGGGATTACTATAAATCCATAAACAGTAAAAAAATTTATGTTAACTTCTTTTAGTGATATGACGTGACCTCTAAAATTTATGTAATTTAAAAAACATGTAAAAAATTGCTTTTCAAAATTGTATAAAAACTTTGAAATATTAAATTTTTATAATATTTGGATTATACATATGATGTATCAAAAAAGGTGTAAATTTGTTGTTGTATGCCTAAAATACATTCTATTAAATTTTAGAAATTAATAAATTAATTAATTATGAAACCAATTAAAATAATAAAATAATAATGTTTGTGACAAAATCAGGACAGGTTTTGGCAGATTTAAACTTTTCTGAATTTTGTTGGGTTCGGGTCTTTATCGAGCTCGAGCTTTAAATTTTTCATAATGACAGAAAAAATAGAGCGTTGTTACAATTTGAAAATGAAGTAAAAAAAATCATGATCAAATTAAATGATGTCCATAGATAATTAACCAAAAAAACTAAATTTATAAAATCATAGTTTAAACGATGTCATAAAATAACGCGAATTTTAGTAAAATATTTAATTCTAATTAATTTAAAGAATTATTCTGTACAATTAAGTTATGGTAATAAACATCTAACCGTATATAGAGAGTGAAGCATTGGACATAAAATTCATTAACAGAAAGAGTCAACACATGGGCAAAAGGAAAAAGTTATGATGATTTTTTAATGCAATAAAAAATCAATTAATTTTGGTTGAATATAATATTTAAGATGAGCATGTATTTAACTTGTTCAAGTAATAAATACAATAACAATAATTAACTTATGTAAAATAAATGTTTCATCATTTTTCTGGTCTAAAATGTACATTAAAAAACTTAAATATACAGGAAAAATAGTAATTATATTATTATAGTAATAAAATTGTTAGGCACTACCAACTTGAATGTTAGGCGAGAAATAAACTGAATGTCTGGTGAAAATCATAATAGAAGAAAAGAATTAAGAATAATAGAATACGATATTTGGCCAAACTAGGGAACATCACTGAGTGACATATGTATCATAAGCGTCATATGCATGTCAGGCATTACTGTTTATGAGCAGTAACAACACTACTTCTTTCAATAAATTTACTCGTATATGATGATGAAAAAAGTGCAGTTCTCTACCGCTCACTTTGATTATAATAAGTGCCTTCAATGAGTGCTTTCGAATATGCTTTCAGAGTGAAGAGAAATATAGGAGATTTAGTAGTTTAAATTCTCTCTATCTCTATCTCTCTCCTCTCTCTCTCTCCTTTCTCTCCCACTCTACCTCCCACTCATTCTCTCTCATCCCTGAACAACTAGTGAAATATAGCACAATAATATGCATTTACTATCATATTGAATGGATAGAACATAAATAGTTTGTGCTCAGTTGGGGGGTTTGCTAGAGTTGCAGCTTCATTTCACTTGCGCTCTATGACCACAAACAACTATAACAATGAAGAACGGCATATACGGAGTAGTGTGAAATGAGCATCACATCTGATTGTTATTTCCTGATTGCTTATTTATAGGTATATACCATTGCCTTTTCTTGAATTTACATTAGCGTGTGTGGCAGATGCAATATTTCCTCTATTATGATCTCTTTTCTGTTTCATTAGTATTGCGTTATTGTGGTCAGCAATGCTATTATTGATAGCTTTACTGATAAAATTATTACAATCAAAGCCAATATATCTTGTCTAATGGGTAGTATTAAATCACATAAAAACATATTATACAAATAAGGGTATATCTACAGTAAACCAGCTTTGAGTGATTCTCTGTAATACATCTCCAATCCTCACTAATAATCATCCATACTCATGAACATTGGGTGGAAATAAGCCACAAACGTAAACAAACAATTTGTGCTTTTGATTTATGCAACATCAATGAATGCTTTAACAGATCGAATGTATAATAAAAATATTCTGTGAATGAATTTTAAATCTAAATTTATTGTAGTTTTACCATAAATTTAATTAAAGCAAACATAGTATAAACGAAAAAAATTAATTTAAAAATTTAGGAATAAGAATTTTTTAAATAAAAGCCTTCCCTACGATTTAAAAATATTTTTCAAATATTATTGATCTGTTACACTCGTACAAATGAATAATCAGTTTGACACGATAAAAAGTTAGCGGGCATGCTCTGAATTAGCGAGACGTTTTCATTCATTCCTATTGAATTCACATGTTTTACTCTTAATTTTCTCCATCAAAAAAATTTGTGAAATAAAATTAAATTGACTCAAAGATTATCCCCCGTTTTTCAGGAAGAAAGTTCTAAAACAAACAAAAATTTACTTAATAATTTTAATACACCCAACGGTAAAACTAATCATTGCACTTGATTTGCGAGGATTCATCAACAGAATTGATGAAAAAAAAACTAAAATTTGTTTAATAAATTTTTAGTACTTTATCCCATAAATAGCGCCAAAAACCAAATTTATCCTATAATTCAAGTATTATTACGCATAAATTATAAATTATAGAAAAAACAAACGGTAAACAAACATGTTTTGATTCGAGATAATGACAATTATAAATAATGACTGAGCTGAGACCGAATACTGATTGGATCATTGCACTTAAGTTATTGCAAAAATAATGTATTAGAGTTTACATTTATGGTACATTTACATACACGTGCGTTGCTGTGACACTTGCCGATCGGGTGTAGTGCGTGCGTGTGTTTGTGTTCTGTCGTAACTGTTGTGTACCGATCGGTCCCAATGCACAACACGTGACGACAACACTCGGAAACAAGTAATCACATAATGAAATATAATGAATGGCTTCACTCTTAATGCGAGGCAACAAACAATTTTTTTGATTTCTCTCTTTCTCTCTCATCCCTCCCTCTCTCTCTACATCATATTTATCGATAAAGAGAGAGTTGGAAACACAAAATGCAAATTGAATGGCTTTGAGAGACGCGTGTCTGTGGGCTCGATAACGATTTTCGCAAATTTGTTTCCTACCATCTGGACAAACATGTTCGAAAACTTTCTCGCTCTTACCTGAACTCTCGCTTCCGTGAGATCCGTTTTCATCGCTATCTCTTCGCGCGTATATATGTCAGGATAATGAGTTTCTTGAAAAGCTCTTTCCAGTTCTTTTAATTGAGCGGAGGTGAACGTTGTCCTGATTCGCCGCTGTTTTCGCTTTTCCGATAGCATCCCATCGTGTCCTGGTGTATACATTTTGTAAGGCAAACCTAATCAAAAATAAACATAATATATAATTAGTTTTATGAGTGTTTAGACAAATTTTTAAATATAGGGCTTATAGATTTGATCGTCTATTAAAAACAAATAGTTTTTTAAAAAAATCCAAATCCAATAATCTATGAGGTTGAGTTGAATTTTTATAAATACTGAGCTCATTCTAGTTATTTTATTTCACTTTCACTTTAAAAATGAATTAAAAATTAAATTTAAATCAACGCAATACCTTGCATAAGCAAACGTTACAAATCAAATTTATCAATTTCATTGCAAATACCAGTATTAATATGTATAGTTATTATGAGACATATTCGAGCGTTTATTCTAATCGATATTTTCAAAGCTTTATTTTGCTAAATGATGCACATGTCTATTAATAGTACTTTCAAAAATTACTATAAACATAAGTATATAGATTTAACATTTAAATAAATTAAATAAATAATTAGCGGTTAAAAGCTTGTACTCCTCAATATTCAACTATAGTTTAAAAGTATTCAAAAAAATCATTAAAAATATGTTTCTACATAATAATGTCATATTAAAGGGTCTCGGAATTATACGATTGCTTTATAAGTAAGAAAAATGAGATATCGGCGCTGAAGAGGAAGTTAAGTGGGGATAACAATAACTGGGGAAGAAAGTAATATATTAGATATAGCTATCGAAAGAAAAAAACGCGAATAAATATGAATTTCATTGTGTGTGTGTTGCTTCGCGCGTAGGAAAAACTGTAATTCACTTGTGTGTTATGTAATGTAATGTTTGGTTGTAAAAGCGAAACCAAATAAAAACTGAAGAAGCAATTCGAAAATCAGGTTAAGTCGAATGACGCCCAGAGATGATGCGTTTTTTCCAAAGTGTAGTGGAGTGTTGTGTGTGTGTGTGCAGTGGTTATGCTGTCATGCATTACATAAGCTATACTGTATGGAGTATTACATTACAGAAACTGCTATTATGAAGTTAAACAGTCGAACAACAAGATTATATTGACAATATAAAACTCTACTCTCGGTATTAAATTATTTAATTTTGGCGGTGAGGTCGGAAGCACATGAGTGCTAATTTTGTTAGCATCTATGCTATGGGGTACTGAATCAACACATCCCCCAAATGGCTGCGTCTGCAGCACAGCATCGCTAACCAAAACACATTTAAGGCTTGCGTTAAGACTGACTTACTCTGCAATCCCATAGTTGTTGGAAACACTGACGGTGTAGTACCAACTTGATGATGATGATCGGCTAACGTGCTCGGAACACCACTTCCCATTTTTGAACTGGTGATCATTGCCGCAGCGGTGGACACAGGTGTTGGTCTCATTTGCATTGGTTGTGCCGCTGATGACGGATATCGCGGTGTCGGTCGCATTTGCATCGGTGCCGACGATGACGGATATCGTGGATATTGTGGCGATATTTGCGTGTACTGACCACTTAAGTCTGGATAAGAACATGCTAATTGGCACGACGATAATCCTGACGGATCCATCGATGATAATGAGCAAGCAGTGTCAAAGCCTTGATTAAGATAGGAATAATCCATTTTTTGTCCGGTGTGTGGTCTGATGTGGTGCTCTGATGCGGTGCCGTATGTATATGTGTTATGAAATGCAGTGATGATCAACGATGATCAGTGATGATCAGCTCAGTGGTTATCAAATAAGTATAACTTAATAAGTGGATATTTTTATCTTATATGTATCGTCACTTATACTGTTTATTCTGGAAAGTATTGTGTGGTGTGTTGTGTTTCACTATAAGTTTAGATCTATAATGATCGTCATAGTATAGTGCGTTATACCCAACATGTTTTTATACATCTTTTCGCCCGTTTCTGCCATTTACTTCAACTAGTAATGCAATACAATGCCATCCAATTGCTCCTCCCATCGCTATTTTTGCGCGTTGCCAACCGGTGTGATAAGAGACCGATTGGCAACGAGAAAAATAGCGATGGGAGGAGCATATCGATGGCTTTGGATAGCATTGCATGGCATTACTAGTCCGAGTAAATGGCAGAAACGGAGAAACGGGCCAAATGTGTATAAAAACATGTTGGGTATAACGCACTATACTGTACAATGACGATGGATTTTATTACGTAACCTTAACTCGAAAATATAAATTTAACACAACATAACATTTGTAAAGTTATACGGCTAATACGGGGGTGTTTGATAAATTATGACCGACTTATTTTTATTTTAACAAATAATTATTATCCTTCCAGAGTCAATATGTTTTGTGTTGTCTATGTGTGCACCGCACCATAGTTGTGTGCGACCAAAAGTTTTTCCATCTTTGAAAAACTCTTTGCTTCAAATTGATGCCTATTGACAAGCTCTCTAGATTCCATTCAATGTGTTTTCTCCAAATAAAAAAGTTTTTGTTTTAACTAACCGATAACTAAAATTCAAGCGGTAAACAGTTTGTAGATTTGATGGTATATCAAAGTTATTGTAGTAGTAATTCCTAAATTTTATTAAGACCAGAGGTAATTAACTGCAGAATGACTGTTGGCTTTGGCATCACGTTAAAAGGCTATGTAATTCGTTAAGATATACTTTAACTTTTGTTTCTCAAGCCTAAGCATTGGGCGTGAATAATTTATGGTTTGCAAACTTTATAAAATTTTATAAACATTAATATTACCCAAGAAAATCTTATTAATAAAATTTTCTAATTAATAATAAATGTAAGATGAAAACAATAAAATATTGATTTTAGATTTCTCTCTACCCTTTTTGTTTCGATGGATAAATTAATAAAACATATTAATTATTAAAAATTATTTTAATATAAGATAACGAATATAAACCGTAAATTTTAAAAGCAAAACAAGATGTTTATAACGTTCCATTTGATTTATTTCGCGCTATAACTTCACAAATAAATTCAGTTTATAGAGTTAGCCAATAAATTTCGAAAACACAGTGCGCCCATGAAAATAAAAAATATGCAAAAAAGTATTTGTTTTAATAAATAATTGTACGCACAATTGATGCAAACACTTTCTGGCAATCAAGAGTTTGGTGTAAATCAAGATTTATGATACGATGATAGTCAAAATGAAAGTGCATGGCAATACATATACGTTTTCGCAGCTAAGAAATGGTTTAGCAATGGTGAACATATTGCTGCTGATTGATGCGATGCTGGCGTGATGTGATGCGCATTCTTCGCATCATAAATATGACTTTAATAAAGAAAGTAAAACAACAACAGATGGATTGAACGTTCAAGTGTTTTCCCATTTTGCCCAATTTTTTATGTTTACCTAATCGGTTGCGAAAATCTGTTTAATCCAAAATCTCAATTTGATAATTTTCAAAGACGCTTCAAATTATTTTAAAATTTACAAAATTATAAAATTAAGGACAAATTAAGCCAACTTTTATTCATCTTATCGTTTTTAGTATGTCCTTCCGTTTGACCGCAGTTGTCTTGAACTAAAATAGTTTTTTATTTGATTGGATGAAACATTAATCTTTTAATTTAATAAACTTTTTAACTTTACTCATAAGCTAAAGATTTAATGATTACCAGAAAGTGAGCTATTTATGAATGTGTCGTCTATTAATTATAATGAGCATATAAGAATAATTTGATATGTATAGACTTTACTGTTCCCGAAATAGTTCATCAGATAGTATTAAAAAAATTTAAAGGCTAGATTTATTAAAATTGATATTTCGAAAACCAAAATAATTTTTTATATCTCTTAACATTTAAAATGTTATATTTACTTAAAAACTTTGATCCAAAAATTGTGTTTATAGAAAAATAATTCTTGTAAATTTAGTAAAGTTGTGAATTGGACCTGAATCTTGATTCTCCACACAGAGTATGAGCTACAAAATTTATTATTTTGTGTTTAAGAGACAAACGTGTGACTTAGTTTATATTACTTTAGGTACAAATAAATTTTATAACTCAAACAATTACGTAATGACATTGCAAATTAACTCACAAGTAAAAAGTTAAACATATAAAAAGTTACTATTTATGAACATATATGCTATAATAAATTTTAAATGTCACACAACATAATTTTTATATAGTCTCTTGAGTTTTGTTTTGGTTCACACGAGAAGCAAAAACTGTAAAGCATTTTCTATCACTCTCTTGGGATGCGAGTCCACGTGCAATTCGCGCAAATTTTTATATATTCAAATGGACCACATTTGCTGTCTGTTTATCTCCGCATTTACATCATTACACTTATTTCGTGCAGTTTTTTCATATTTTATGCATAAAACAGAAGTATTGTTAATGTTTTTTGATTGCTGCTGCAAAAAATCCTTATTTTCATTTTCATGGGAATGTGAGCTTCAGTTTTTTGCATACTATCAATACTCTCTCGTGTAAGGGTTCATCACTGCAAATTTTCAGTCGTTTATTATTCATGTTCAGTACGCAGTTAGCGGAGGAGAGAGAGAGAGAGAGAGAGAGAGAGAGAGAGAGAGATGCTGAACGCGCACACAAATGAGCGACAATTTATGCATCAAATGCTTTTTATGGACTTTTTCTTTCGATTTTATGGCGTCGTTTTTTTGCTTTTTGCATCTTTGCATCTCTGCATCCACTTTACTCTACCCTTCTTGATTGCGGAGCTTAGGCTTAATCTATTTTTTTGCGTTTATGAATTAAACATTATTAAATACTAGGTTTTACTAGTGATGAGCATTCTAACTGTTAACTTTTTAGTTGAGTTAAAGGTTAAAAGTCAAACATTTCTGAAAATGTTAAGTTAAAAGTTTAAACATTTTTAATCAGTTAAAGTTTAAATATTTTATCTAGAGTTAACTTTTAAACATCTAACAAATTTTTTATAATATATATGACCCATAAAAGAATTATTGATTATTTTGAAAAATTTTAATATATTTGTAAACTACAAGTTTTTCTGGGTACTTGAGGTTTCTTTAGAAACTCCCAGATGCGGAATCTATAAGCTATCTTGGGACCTAACATAACTCATTTTAAAAGCCCGGACCGAATCTGAGTCTTTAAATTGAGATCTTATTTACCATAAACAATAAATTTTTATATATATCTTCTATAAAATATAATATTTAATAAACAATAAAACAGGTTTATATTCTATTTGCGCTTCAGTTCATTTATATAATTTTAATCAAATCCTAATAATTTTACTGGAAATATAAAGTTATATTGATATGAATTTAAGTTAGATCTAACATCGTAGGGATTTGGATCTGAAAATGGTCTGATTTTGACTCAGTTTGACGGAACCTGAAGCTGGGCTCTTTTAAATTCTTAAGGACTTGGGCTTTAGGAACCTTGAGTTCCTAGGCTCACTTTTGACCAGCGTTATAAAGGGTTGTTTTGTTTAATTTAACAAGTGAGTTTTAATGAAATAATTTTAAATTGAGAAATTAAATTAAATTAAAATAATAGTTTATCAAAACATTTTTAAATATTGAACTATTATTTTGATATAACGATTTATGTAATGCTAAATTACATGAAATAAGAATATAAAATATATTAATCGGTTAAAAACTCTGGAGTTAAAGTGAAAAATTTATTCGTAGTTTAAGGTTAAAAAATAAGATTTTTTTCTGCTCATCACTAGGTTTTACGTACGGCAATATAAATATCGATGTTATATAATTTTACTCTTACATCGCAAATGAGCACTTTTTGCTCACTAAATTTAATGCGTAACTTGTTTCTGATATAAACTAAAAGTTATGAGCGTATTTAAGTTACAGTATATCAACTCAAGAGTCTTTTTTCGCGTTTATATGTTTTATTTAAATAACAAATTTATTTCATTTTTATATTTACGATATGATAAAAAAACACCACTGAATTTGCTCAATAAATATTAATACTAATTAGGAGTTTCATATACATATATGTAGAGTATATAGAAAAGTAAAGGATGAGTCGTGAGCGTCAGTCAGCATTTTGCTGCATAAGTAGCAGCAAACTAACTGATGCATGATTTATTCATATTCATTGAATGGTTTATAGTTTAGTGTGGCGTAATCGATATGTATATAGTGTTTCTGGTATGTATTGTTTTATTTATGATAATAATACTCTATAGGAATAGTTTAATAGCCTAAAGTAGTTTTAGCGTTTTGAGAAATAGCCTTAAACAATAGCTATAGTAATTGAATGATGGTTTGACCTGCATTTATAGCATTTTATTTAAGAGAAAGCAAATACTGTAGGAGAAGAAATTTGTAATTCAATTTAATATTTGGAACATGCCTGTGTTAGTGAGCCATCATTTGTGCAAATACGGATTTCATGCCATTCTTTCGACTAAGTTATATGCGATGGCAAATAGTTTTAATAGTAACGCACCGCACAGACAACGCATAGAGAAACAGACGCATATCGCCGGATCACAAATGGGCCGAATGTGACGTGGAATACAGAGTACGTAGAAGTGGTTTGGTATATCGTATATGGTATGTGGTATAGAGTTTTGAATCACTATTTGTTACATGGCATTATCTAATCATCATCATTGCCATTGCCATTGCCCTGTATTGCCAGTATTGGCAAATTTTTGGTAATCATCAATTTATTAGATTTTAACAAAATTACCGCATCGGCCAAACATTTTGATTGCATACCAATTGTTTTGGCTGCTCATCATTTCGCCTCTTTTTCTAAGTAACGTTAAGTAAGTAACATTAAGCGTAAATCTAATTTACTTCACGGTAATTCTACTAAAACTGAAGCAATGGTCAAATAGAGCGTACAAGTATTAATGCTTTTTTCATTAACAGTATTGTACAGTACAGTGGAAACGGCAGGAGCAGAACATCTCAAACATCGCTAACATAGATCGCTAACAACGCTACCTCAGCTTAAATGAAGTGCATTAAAACTTTTTTGCTCCAAATAATGATCGCACTAACTCTTTTCCCAACAATGTCTGCTTTTTTGCTGTGATGATGCTATTTTTTGGGTTCGCATTTTAGCTAAATTGCTATGCGCTCCAGTATTCCTCTATGTTCGCCGATGAAACAAAAAACAAATAAAATATTATGGTAGACTGGATACAAATGGTTTAATAACTTAATTTATTTATGATTATTATAGCTTATTGAAATAGATTAAATTAATGCATGTCTTTCACGCACAATATAAGTCTTACTTAATTATAATAGATTTAGCTCTAGTAATTAAATTACTATATTGTGAAGTTTAACACCAGTTGAGCTCAATTTAAATATAGATATATATACACACATAACTAAACTCGCAAGAATATTACAGTGTTTAGATTATTAAATTGTTTAATTCGATAAATTAATTTTTTTATTGTTTGTTTAATGTTTAGTAAAACAAGTGATTCAACTTTAGATTCGTAGAGAATAAGGTTTATCATATATAAAGTGGTGATAAATCTTGTATTTACAAATTCGTAACAGTTATAACAATGGCTAAAAGTTATATTGCAATTAATAGTTATAATTGAAACACAGTGGGAAAACAATTTTGAATGTATTACGCAAAAAGCATGTTTTGTTAGAAAGCCATCAACTGTGCTAATTGATCCCACAGTTGAGTTCTGGCGTAAAAAAGAGCAGAAATAGAGCTGCAAAAAAATGAAATTCATATAAATAAGAGCCATGTATACGATCAAAATGATGATATAAAAGCCAAAAGAGAAAACGTTAAGCGGAGAAAAATTTAATGCAGACATGCCATACTGAGTTAGTAGTGATGAGATGTAGAGTATGAAAAACAAGCATAGAATTAGAGATCAAGTGAAACCTAACTTAGCTCAGCATAACGGCAGCAAACTTTGAGAAAGGCATTTGCTGTTAGAACAATTTCAATCAATATTATGTTGTGCTCCACTCTTTTTCCCCTCAAGCAGGACGAGAAACTCTAATTTAATTAGAACCGCTTTTCCCTGTGCCTAAACTATAGATGCGCTCCAGTTTTAGCTACAACTTTACAGCACTTCACAAAACTAGACTTTATATATTGCTCATTGCACCAAACAAGAACATTAAATGCTTCTATAGCCAACATTTTCGCTTCCCCTTCATTGATTCGTTCAATGAAATCTTCATATCCAATTTCTAATAAAATTATCGAAATTATATCGTGCATACATTATATTATTTTTAATTTAGATTTCTATCCGCAGTTTTTACGTAAAGATTTATATTATAATGTTTTCGATAAACTTTACTTTTAATAAAACGCTATTCGTAAATAAATAACTGCTATATATTAAAATAATTACGCTTAAGTGATATTCTCAAAATTAAAAAATAAATAAATATCATGTCAGCAAAACAAAAAACTAAACCAATCTAATCATCTGTGAATATGTAAATTTCAAGCATATAAAATAAACGTATTTAAATTTATGTTATGTTTTACAGTGTCGTATTTTTAGATTAAAGTTATTAGATTTCAGTTTATGTTTTAAAATTAACTATTAAAAGTTTTTTGAAATTTCAATCATCTAGTAATTTTGTATGTAATTATTTTGAACAATTTTTATTTAGGACAGTTATAAACTTTGTACCAACGAGACACATCAAAATAAACATTTAAAGATATCTTTGTTGTTCTTCAAATTCCTGAATTTTATTGTTATCCTCTAAAAATTTGAAAACACCTCTTTTGAATAAATTTATAAACATGAATTAAAGAAACTAAAACATTATCCAAAATTAATATTTCTTAACCAATTTATAATCTTTTCGACAATTTTTAATAAGCTAAAGCTTCCTTTCGGAAAAGCATTGAATTCATTTTTCGATTTAATTTTTCCTCCTGTATAACTAACTATCTATAAATAATAATTATTCAAGAATACATGTGATTTAGTCGAAACATTGAAGCTCAAACAATATTAAAATATTTTTACCTTTTATTTAAATGATGTTCGAAGAGGAGTAATCTTAAATAAAATAAACGTCATTATTAATTATTCAAAAGTTTTGATCAAATACCGGTGCATTATATTACCGTATATCGATATCTAACGTTAGCTATGTTTTTTTAATTACGAAAATCCTCATAATCAGCGCTTTATTAGTTCTGAATTTTGTAATTTAGTAAGAATTTTGAACAATATGTGATACACGTGCACATTCAACATTTTCATTAAAAATTCATAGTATGAATAACTTGTAAATACAAAGGAAAATTTTAGAGGCAAATCTATTTTAAACTTTAGCAAACAGTGTATAAGATTAAATAATGTAAATTTATTTTTATCAACCATTTATTGTATCATTGAATACACTGTATCAAACTTCAAACTATTTACTAATTGACTGAGCAATGTTGCAAACAATAGCAAATTGATTACAAAATATTATACGAAATAAAATTTATGAATCACTATTCAGACTAAACTTATTGTTCATTAATTTTTCTAGAAAACACTAATTATTAATAGCATTTTGACGCACACTTGATAACTATATAAGTTGGAACAAATTGATCGGAAACTTTAGTAATGCTGGAGACACTGTCCGACTAACATAAGCTATATTTTTAAATTTTATTTCTATTTCGATATTTTAATTATTATAGTTATAAATGGGCGCAAGTTTGTCTTTACAGAAAAAGATGGAAAAGAAGAAATCGGATAAAGGCGTGCGGAAATGCGAATGTGACCCATGCAAGTGTGATCCATGCGAATGTACCGATGAAAGTGTCACTGCAAGTGCCATCGATAAGAAAAAATATGTGGCTCGAGACTGCTCGCGTTCGGGCTGTCCGTGCGATCCATGCACATGTAATCCTTGCGATTGTGTCACATCTATCAAAGAAAAGTGTTCGGAATGCACGTGCGATGATTGCATTTGCGTGGATTGTGTGAGCAAAGAATACCAGTGTCACATATCAAATGCAAGCGACGTTTCCGTATTGGTGGCCAAATTTAATCCGGATATCCAAGAAACTGGTCTGAAATGCGCAAAACAGAAATGTGAATGCAACCCATGCGAGTGTGATCCATGCGAATGTGCCCAAAAATGCCAATGCGATCCATGTAAGTGTGATCCATGCGAATGTACCAAAGAATATCCGTGTCACACATCAAATGCAAGCGACGTTTCGGTATTGGCGGCCAAATTTAATCCGGATATTCAAGAAACTCACCTGAAATGCGCAAAACAGAATGGTTGTCCATGCAATCCGTGTCCATGCTGGCCATTCAAATGTCAGCCTCAACAGCATAGAGATGAAGAGCCAGTAGAGTCGGATTCAAAGCAATTAGAGGGACCACCAGTCGAACAATTAGCGGAACAATTGTCAAAGTTAACGGTGGATCCATCTGTCGAATCGGATGCAGGCGTTGTAAGCGATAAGTCCGATTCCATTCCCGTATCGCAAGAATCCCAACCAATAGATTCGATAATCAATGGCGAATCGACGAATGGCGAAATTGTAGAATCAAATAATTAATTAAATTCGATTTTATTGTATTTAACATTTTATCTTAAAAAAGTGTAATGAAAACCCAATTTTTTTAATTTGATAATTTTTGTTAATAAATAGTTTGGTATAGTGTATGTAGCTTTGCCTGTAATTTTGATAACCTAAACACATGCGCCTTACGTTTCAAATGGAATTAAATAAATTTTTATCATACAGTAAAAGTTATTGCAATTGTTAATGTAAGTTAAATGAGGCACACGTGTATTCGCGATGTGTGACAAGCGATCGCATACGAACGCTATTAAATCAATCGGCGATGAGCTTAACGATAACGCAAATCCAATCAGTAAACGATTTCGAGCGTTATTTACTCTTCGAAACATAAATACTAACGAATGTGTGGATCAAATAAGCTCAGCGCTGGTCAACGACTCGTCCGCACTGTTGAAGCATGAATGCGCGTATTGTTTGGGACAAATGCGCAATAATTATGCCGATAATGTGTTAATTGACGTGTTGTCCAACACCAGCGAACACCCAATGGTTAGACACGAGGCCGGAGAGGCTTTGGCTGCTATCGGTTCCCCGCAATCTCTAGCAATCTTAAAGGTTTTTTTTGTATGCTTTACTGTTTAAAGTTTTTTTAATGAAATTTTGAATGATTTAGAAATTTGTGAACGATTCATACGCTGAAGTGGCAGAAACGTGTTTACTGGCGGTTAAACGTATGGAATGGTTAGCAAACGAATCTTCCGCTGATTCTAACGATTCATCCGCTTTCAGTTCAATAGATCCGGCGCCGCCATTAAAAGACACTGATATATCGAATCTGAAGAGCGTTTTAACTGATGCATCGAATGACATGTTCACGCGTTATCGCGCTATGTTTGCGTTAAGAAATTTAAATAATGATGAATCGGCGCTCGCCATCGCTGAAGGTCTTAAGTGTGCGGATTCGGCGCTATTTAGGCACGAAATTGCGTACGTTTTGGGACAAATGCAAAATGCTTTGACTGTTGCGAGTTTGGCCGCCGTTTTGGAGAATAAATTGGAAAACGAAATGGTTAGACACGAGTGCGCGGAAGCATTGGGCGCCATCGCCACCAATGATGCCAATCATATACTAATGAAGTACGCGAACGATAGTCAAAGAATTGTTCGCGAATCGATTCACGTGGCTCTCGATATGAGTGATCATTATTCGAGCGATGAATTCCAATACGCCAATGGTTTGCTAAACGCTAATTAAACGTTAATTATATATTTTTGATAAAACATTTATCATTTTGTAAGTTATTAAACGGAATGCTGGAATAAATTAATTTATGTTTCAGTTTATTAAACGTTATTTGTTTGTTTAAGTGATTCTTATCGCAATGTTTATATTATTAAAACTTGAATGATTAGGTTAATCACGAGTTTCAGTATAATACTTGTATGCAGGGTGTCCTAGACTTTGAAGGTCTGTATAGGGTCTCGTTTCGGATTTTTCCAAAAATCAAGGGGTGGTCAAACTCATCGGATTTACGCGACATTTTTTTGATTTTTCGGCAAAAAAAGCCATTTTCATAAAAAAATTGCCATTTTATGAGTTCAGTTTTCATGGTGGGTATACCCCATCCAGACCCTCCCCACTGGGACACCCAGCTTGTATGCTACACAGTTATGCATAGTCTAAAGTTATTTTAAATTTATTAAATACAATAAATTGACAGGATGTGAGAAAACAATTCAGACTAGTTCAAAGCTTTAATTGATGCGTTTAGTTGCCAATGAAATTTTAATTTTTGTTTACATTAAATTAAACTAATGTTATTAATCAAGTAATGAATCAAATTTTGAGACAATTACACCACTAATCTTATTTCCATTGAAAGAAGTTTTAATGTGTTATAAAAAATTAGATTATTTGATTAGATTGTTGCGATTTCAATGTAAATTTTATTTTTCTAACTTGCGGAAAATAAAGGTTCTGGTTTAAATCAAATGAATTAAAGCAATATATTTAATTAAGCGATTTTTAGGGTAATGATTTTCCAGAATTAAAAACTAATTAAAACGAGAAGTAAACGTGAACAAAAATATGTCAAAAAGGGGAATAGATCCGGGAAAATTTTATTGTTATTATCAAACATTTAACACAATGTATTAGACTATATTAAACTTAAGATGTTTCTAAACTAAGCATTCAATGTTTGAAATCAGTTTAACTTGAAACTTTTCTTAGAACTACAATAATTTATGCACTAATTTAATACTTCTTATGGATTTTAAAGACTAATAGAATGTTTTTTTTGCTAAATATAGAGAAAACAGGAACTTTTTAGAATTTATTGTATGGCCGGGATAAATTTACTAGATTGGCAAAACCGGGAATAAAAGGGAAAAAAACTTTTAATTGATTAGTTATAATTAATAGAAGCAAACATTTTAATCTGCCGGTTATAAGATCAAAGAAAAAACACGGGACTTACCAGGAAAATTCTTACTCTAATGATTTTGCTGCATCAACTGCCTTCTATTTTCTTTCAAGGAATATTAAATAGTTAAAATTAATTATGTCAAAAATGCTTGGCGAAAAAAATTTTAAAATTTGTTAGTTTCTAAAATTTACATAATTATGTGGAAATTAAATTTGAAATCCTCATTCAATACGCAATTCAGTGCTGAAAACTAATTCCTTAATGACATTCGGCAAATCTGATATTACATTAATTAATTTAAATTTTCATTTTAAACTCGGAATACCCAATATATTGATTAATCCCATCAAATTAAAAGATTAATAAAATTAAGTTTATCCTTCACATTTCATTTTAGAATTATTATTCATTAGCATTAATTAAAATTCATATATCATAATTTATTAAAATTTTAATACATATATGTATATGGTAATTCTTTTTATTGATTTTCAGCCATGCGTTATGAATATTTTCATGTAAAATCGGGAAGTTTTCGTGAATCAAGAATTCGATGCCACTACAAATATTTTTTTCAGTTATTCCCATAAAATTAATAAAACGCTACAAAACATAATTTAATAGCTAATGTTCCAATATATTTGATTTAAACATTACGTTAGCAAAACACATAACTATAAACAGATTTTGTATTGAATTCTGATTCAGCAAAAAAAAAATACAACAAAATTTGTAATAATATTTGGCGTCGAGTTCTACGCGTATTTGTAGCAAAAAAACAATAACGAGTGGTTTGGTGTCGCCATTTGTTTAAATGTATAATAAATGTATTTCGATTATTTGCCGCATTTTATGCGATTGACGTCCAAATAGTATCGGTTTTAATAACAATTCATCGTTCAGTTTTGACGCAACAAAATCAAATTAAAAATATTCACAATTAAATGACTGACGCGGGATTTTTTAGAGTAATTAAAACCAAATTTGTTACCCATTCGCGATATTTTAACTGATTTATTGATTTTATTTGGTGTTTTTGTCCATTTTAAATGTTTTGGCTAATTATGATTTACATTGTTTTAGGGCACGAGTGCTGAACAGGACAACAGGTTTTCGGATAAGCAAAAAAAGTTACTGAAACAGTTGAAATTTAATGAAATACTTGGAAATAAAGTGCGTATAACTTTTTACTTTATCGATATATACCGTAAACAGGAAAACATTGATTGAAATGTTAATAATAAATGCGTTATTAACGCATGGATTTGATAGGTTGACACCAAGAAAGTGAATCTTCAGATACTTCGGCCATGGATTCAGACGCGAATCGCTCAACTGCTGGAAATGGACGACGAAGTGGTGTCTGGCTTTGTCTATAACCAACTGGAAGGCGCGCAGGTATTTATCGATATAACATTTACGTTTATATAATTGCTTTCCGAATTTTATGCTTTAATGTTATCATTTTATTTCTCTTTTCCATTTAAATATACCAGTTTTAAGTGTATTGCGATATCTTTAACACTTTTTCAAAGGATTTTAATACTTTTTTTTAATCATATTAATAATTATTGATTTGCCATAATTATTAAATATTTTTTTCACAAAAGGTTTTCGTTTCGAGTCATTAATAAAGAGCTTAAGTATCAAAACAAAACATTGATTTTGTGTGTAAAAACATGATAACAAGAATTTTGATTGTAAAATATTTCTTGCGATTTAATCCACTAGATTTTGCCTCAGAATATTGCACTGAAAAGTTAAACGGATATTATGTCTGAGTACTGAATGATTACAAAAATCTTATTAAAAAATGAGCGATTAAAATACCCGTTCAAACTGTGTTCATCTGACTCTCACACACATTACCACAACACATGAAGATTGTAAACACAATATTGAATGGTACTCAATGCCTATCATTACAATTACTGAGAGCTTTAGTTTATTTTAACAAATTTCGTCTGCTTTTAATACGAATATATTTATATATGTTTTTAAAGATATAAGATTTATATTTATAATTGAATCTAACAATTTTAAAAAAGAGAAAGTTTTAGTACAGAAATATCGAGAGTGTTTGTTCAAACTATGAATGATTATGTTGAGTTGTTTTATATTTTCTCATAAGAGTCTTTTGGATCAGTCTTTTAGGATTGTTGACAACTTTATTCGATAGTCACTTAAAAAAGAGTGGGTTTTCACGGCAAGTGTCTCTTATTATTATCGGATCATTATATCGTGGAGATAATCACACACAAGATTCATCTAATAAACTCATTTACTTACAAATTTTCGAAAAAAACTAGACATTTTATTTGCTTATAATTTCAAAGCTAATAAATCGTTTTATTTATGTTTTTATTTGCAGTTTCCCGATGGAAAGCTCATTCAGATTAATTTAACTGGATTTCTGAATGGAAAGAAAGCGCGCGAGTTTATGGGTGAACTTTGGCAACTTTTGCTCAATGCTCAGAGCACTAATGATGGGATTCCACCGGAATTAGTCGAACTTAAAAAGGAAGAAATCAAGAAACGTCAGGTATTTTTTTAGTTTTATTAATTTTTGC
>JAQIXJ010001707.1:0-19114 GCA_034700185.1 Phthiracarus laevigatus | reverse complement strand
TTTTCTCTCTCTCTCTCTCACTCTCTCTCTCTCTCTCTCTCTCTCTCTCTCTCGTCTTTTTACAAAATAAACTATTTTTCTAATAGTTATTAATTAATTCCCATTTAATAAAAAAATTAAATTTAAATAATTTTATCTTTGATTTTTAAAATACATGTAAATAATGATCATGAAAAAAAATCTTAAATATCTTTTGCTTCCGCATACTAACTATTTGATTTTATCTTTTAATTATTCAAATTAAAGAGATTGATGGTATGTAAGCCTTGAATTGATAATCAAGTAATGTGTATTTTTAAAAATTAAAAAAATTATATCTATTCAAACTAATCTCTGGAATTCATCTTTGTTTACTCATACTATAGTCATATACAGGTAACACTATGATTTTATTGTTGGGAAAATCTCGAAAATTAATTTACCTCATAATCACTAAATATAATTATTAATGTAATTTATTTATTCTACTTTTTTTTATTGCTGATGTTAATAGATATTGTAGAAAACTTGTTTGATTATTTACTTTTTGTTTAATAAATTACAGAGCAAAACTCGAATTAGTATACGTTATCTATCACTGAGAAACACCAGCCAAATATGGACACCCGACTTATTCTTCAATAACGAAGTAGACGCTAAGATACACGACGTTATGACACCGAACAACTTAATCCGAATATACCCAGACGGCAGAATTGCTCATTCGTGTAGAATAACGCTGACGCTTACGTGTCCGCTCAATTTGCTATATTTTCCCTTCGATCGGCAAGTATGCGACATTAAAATGGCCAGTTTTAGTTACATGACAGACGACCTGATATTCCGCTGGAGAAAAGCGAAACCGGTACAGATCGCGGCCGGCATATATCTTCCACGGTTTAATGTGAGCCGTTTCGAGACAACTCACTTCAATATCCGTACGTTAACAGGCGTTTATAGCGGTCTAAATTTAACTCTCAACTTTACCCGCGAATACGGCTATTATATAATACAGTTTTACGTTCCGTGCGCTTTATTGGTAATGATATCGTGGCTTTCGTTCTGGTTGGCGGAGATCTCGAGTGACGCGCGTTTGTCGCTCGTGGTCACTGATTTAATAACTCTGGCATTGTTAATCGTAGCGATCAATACCACATTACCGGCAGTCAGTTATATAAAGGCTATCGATGTCTATACAGGCGTTTGTTTGCTTTTCGTAATTGCGACTGTATTTCAATTCACGTTTGTGACATTAGCGCAGATTGAGGAAGATAGAGATCAACGACAACACCAGAACCATCAGTACCGCGATACGGCAAACGCGAATCAAGATATAAAAAATTTACTTCTTAACTATGAAATGAGAAATTCCTTAAGATTTCGTGGTAGGTTTGGGAGTGACACTCTGGAACCAGAGAATAAGTCAAAGAAAAATGGTTTAATGGCTAAGTTTCACATTTGGAAGTTTCGATCTCGACAGATCGATTGCGCCTCAAAGTTTTTGTTTCCGATTTCATTTATTGTATTCATTGTTCTATACTGGCATTATTTGCCCAAATATTAATTTATCAAAAAATAATAGCTAATGTTAGTTAATTTTTACCAAATCATTAAATTCGGCACTAAATATTTACGAAAATTTAATTATATTTAAATTCATTCCTTTTTTTATTTTACAATTAAAAAGTTTTTAGGTTAATGTTGAACTAAACTTATTTAAAGTAAAATTTTCTAAATTGTAAAAAAATAATAAGATATGAATTTACAAAATAAAAACAAATAAAAAGTTTCAATAAAAAACTAACATCGATTTTCAAATTAAGTAAATTCTTTTTTAGCTCATTGTGTATACACAGTATTGGATTTTATTATGGTAAATGGTCGCTCGATTATTTCTTTCTCTCACTCCCGTTGCATGTATTTCATATCATTTTTATATAAAATTCTTTATTAATACAATATAAACTATATGATTAATTAAGTTATATACGGCATAAGCCAATAGAACGAACTATTCCGCTCTATTATACATATTTAATTTATATCTGGGGTAAAGGTGCTAATGGTTTGGTTTTTAATGGTTGGTTAATGTAATTTAAATAAATCCTTAATAATTATTTTCTAAGGAGACTTAAAATAAGAATGTATGCGATGATTAAATTAACGACGAATACTAAAAATTCAAAATGAGTAAATTTAAAATATTTATAGCAACTGAACCCAATTTTACGGCCGGAAAGTTGTTCAAAGAGTTTATTAACTTTTAGTTTAACAAACAGACTTAAGTTTGATGCGTGTCTCGCTATTAATGAAGCCAATAATGAATGCGGAGAATGAGCTGCGGTTGAAACTGAAGCCAAAAAATAATTAACAACAATAATGAGTAATACCGCAAATGCGAGTACAATCGCGGCAATAATGCGTAAACCATTTCCCGTTTCATTTGACATCATTATTATTACAAATATGTCGATAAATGGTATAACAACATAATAATATAGTAAAAATTTTGTTCTCAAAATCATATTGATCGTCACTAGTGTCAAATAACATGCATTGTGTTTGCGAACGATAACCATAAGCGATAAATGTGGATAACCTAAGCGCAAAAATAAAGAGAAATGAAATCTAATGAATTTTGTTTTATTATAAGGTTTTAAAATATAAAACAAAATGATTTACGCGATGATTTCCATTGTTGTCCCAAATAAGTATTTAATACTAAATCAAAGTTATCGCGAATTTGTTGAAACTGGTATTTAATAAAACACGATATGGCTATCGATAGATATAAGGTCGATATAACGACTCTTACCCAATAATAGAATGTAACTAAAATCCAAATAAACCAGAAAAAAGAGATCGGAAATAAATAATAATTACCAGTTCTAATGGTAGCGATCACGCATAACGCTATGTACAATACTGTAAATAGTGTTGTAAAGAAAATTGTGAAAGAAATTGACGTTACACTCAATACTTTTGCGATGGCGCAACATTTAAGAAAGTGCTTCTCATTTAATAAATCAATTCGAGCCAAATGTCGAATTTGTAGATAAGTGCGGCCTATCAACGGATTATTAATTATTATACTTTTGTCCATTAAAAAATTTTGGCAAAGAAATACAACGGCAGAAAGTGACAAGCAATACATTATGTTAAACAATGCGCTAACGTTATTCCCGATAACGTGAGTAAAATCTCCTAATAATACCGTTTGTGTTTCTGTGATTTTAGCTCTAATAATATTTACAATTAAAGCTCTGAGTGCCAGAATTAGGAATGAAACCATCATAATCCGTACTTTGATAACCTCTTTAAACGATTGAATACCTTTCGTGTAATCAATGACCGTATATGTACCTAAAAAGTGTGAGTTTTCTGCGAATTGCTCATAGTTTCGAACATTTTTCTCGTAACCATTCCTATCGTATATTAGATTAATAATTCTAGATTTGATATTTGATACCAAACCAATTGGTGTTGTAACGCTAGCGCTATAATTATCCAAATACCAAACTTCCATAGTAATTAATATATATTTAGTTCAAGAAAGAGGATATAATTGTTACAACTAAAGTAAGTTAACAGACTACTAATGTAAAGAATCTTGTTATTGAATTTATAGCCTGTGTTTTGGTAAATATTATAAAATGAGAGCTTAAGAATTTATTTTTTGCATCAAAATAATATAATTATTTTTTAGAAAAAAATAACTTATTTAATATTGCCCCACATTAAACGGAATCAATAATTAACTAATCGTGTATTTGAAAAGAATAATTTTGTAACTTATATCTAACTATATTATTAATATAATAATGATAAAAAATAAACATATTGCAATGATTGATTATTCGTTTCTAAGAATAATTTTGTAGTTACTAAAAAAACTTATTTTTACACAAATATTTCAGCTGACATTTCAAGTTTATAGTATATTATAGTATGTAAATCATTTTTATTCATTATGTCATAATTAATGCATTTAGAAAGAAGTCATTTATTTTTTATTTAAAACTCATACTTAACATTTTACACTAATTTTAAATAAAATTATAAGGGAAATTATTTAGGGAAATTACACTAAATTTACATATAACATAATCATATTTAAAGATATAACATTTTAAACGGTTAATTAGGAAGAGGAAGAGAAAAGGCTATTAGATATAATTCTTAACACTTCCTCGTACGACACAAACATACGACCATACGGGGCTAATTCTTCCGATGATTACGATGGACACCGATTATTGTGGACAGCGAGGTGTCCATTAAAAGTGTCACCGATTTGGATGACCATAACATGCAATTTTCAATGCAAGTTAAATTTAGACAATACTGGACTGACAATCGTTAGTTTACAATCGACAATTTATTAAACACCAATGAATTGAGTGAACTTTAAGTTTTATTATTGAATTATTTCCTACTTTAGAGAGAAACGTAAAATTATTAAATTAATTTTAAAAAATAGTAACCGTTTCCAATTGGATATGTTTAAAACTTAAAAACTTAATTTTAAGGTTTTAGATGAGTATTTGCCTCTCTCACTATCCCTCCCTCTTCTCCTCACTCTCTCCCTCTCTCTCTCTCTCTCTCTCTCTCTCTCTCTCTGTCTAACTCTCTCCTTCCCTCTCGTTCTCTCTCTCTCCTTCCCTCTCGTTCTCTCTCTCCTTCCCTCTCGTTCTCTCTCTTTAACTCTCTCTCTCTCTCTCTCTCTCTCTCTCTCTCTCTCTCTCGTCTTTTAACTAAATAAGCTATTAAATACTATTTTTTAATAGTTGTTAATTAATACACATTAAATAAAAAAATAAGATTTAAATTAATTTTATTTTTGTTTTTAAAATACATGTAAATAATGATCATGAAAATAAATCTTAATTATCTTTTGCTTCCGCATACTAACACAACCACATGAATCTATCTTTTAATTATGCAAATTATTTTTGTTAAAGAAATTGATGGTATTTAAGCCTTGAATTGATAACCAAGTTAATGTATAATTTTAAAAATTAAAAGTATAATATCTTTTCAAACTAATCTCTGGAATTTATCTGTGTTTGCTCATACTATAGTCATATACAGGTAACACTAAAATTTTAACCCTAGAATTAAATTCATTCTTTTTAATTATACAATTAAAAAGTTTTTATTTTAATAATGGACTAAACTAAATTACAAACTAAAATAAAATTGTTTAAATTGTAAAAATAATAAGGTATGAATTTACAATATAAAAGCAAATAAAAAGGATCAATCAAAAAGCTAACATCGATTTTAAATAAACCACGGTTTATACGTTTTGGTGTTCAAGCTTTTTATTTACAGCAATAAATGTAGTGCAAAATTTTCTATGACACAAACAAAATTTACTTCATTAATATTACTTAAATTATCCCTTGTTTCCACAATAATTCAATTCTCTCTAAACTATATTAATCTAGTATAAAACTTGCGAAATTAAAATTTTTTATCGGAGAATATTTAATTTATAATTACTCGATAACAATGAGTGATTGAGTAAATGAGTGAGTGTGGTACATGTATGAGATGAGAATAAATAGAGAATGAAAATAATAGGGGCAAAAGGCAAAAGAAAACTCCAATGTTTAGTGAATAGTTAAACTGTTTTTGATGGGAAATTAACATTAGGTAAAAAGATATAACGAAATTAAGATATAAAAACGCTAAAATATAATAAATATATCCGTTATGCTAAAATAAATTTTTGATTAATTTAAACGATGCTGAAATTACTGTTACTAACCGTATCCCTAACACTAGCCTCAGCGGGAAACGTTACGTTTACCGATTGCGGTAATTATAATAATAGTTCGCAATCGAATCATTCTTAGATTACTAACATTTAACAGGCAATCGGGAACTGGTATCAGTGGAAAGTTCGGTTTGTAGCGGCAGTACGTGTTCGGTCAAAACTGGAACTACTATTACAACAACGGCTACATTTACCGCGAGTAATATTAAAATTATTTTGTATTGCATCAGTTTTTAAACTTTTATAAAATTTTTGCGCGTGATTTGTTTGCGCTTATAATTAGATCAGGACACAAATAAAGCGGTTTTAACGATGAACGCGCAAGTGGGTGAACTTGTAGTTACGATCCCTGTTCCAGAAAGTGATATCTGTAAGTCAGTGGCCCCAGCGTGTCCTCTCAAAAAGGCTCAAGTCTATGTTGCAAAGATTACGCAAACTGTTTCACTGTTGCCATCTGGGGTACGTATTTTATGATTAGAAACTAGATGCTTATTTTTTAAACTAGATTCAATTTCGGTATTTTTAATTATAAAAATTATTTTTATAGACTCGCGCTATAATCACGGCCACTGTAACCGGAGATAATGGTGTGCTCCTGTGCAGTAAAACAGTTATCGATATCGCTTAAAACAGCATTAATTCAAAATACGATGAAACGATGCGCATATATGCATCTATTTTAACAACTAAAAAGATACACTATAATATAATTTAAGTATTTAGCACCCAATTTATGATTTAATAAAGTAGAACTTGTGTTTTTTGTACAGTAAATTGTAATCATATGCCTTAATTAGAGCGTTCTTAATAATTATTATTTGACTTTCAACGCCAGGTGCTTGAAAGCATCTTCATTGTTAATTCTCGCATTTATAACTAGTTTTTTCGATTTTGTGATCTAAATTTTTATGTTCAATGATTATTTTGATCCAATTTCTAGTCATAAAAACTGGTACGCATATATTATTTTGTCTAATTATTAATTAGTTGTAAACAATAGTTCATAGATGAATGGTTTATCAAATTTAATTTCATATCAAACAGGCAAAAATATAAGGTTTTCCAGACGATTGGAGACATAATAGATTATACGCTCATTTGAATTATTTGAACTTTGAACAGCAGTTTCGCAAAGCTTAACCAAAAGTTTTTTAGCTTTGGACTCATAAGTTTTTATTAGGAAAGCGCAAAAGAGCACTAAATTGAAATAATAGGACTAACAAATTGAAGATTTTTGACGACAATGGAGCTGGTATAATACAAACCATTCGTAAAAATCCGCAGCAGAATGTAGAGTTAAAATGACTGGATCTGTATCAAAGTTTGCACTCGAATTTATATACTATTCTCGATCACTGTTTGATATAATTTATATCCAAAATTATTTGCGAGACGAAAGCTGATTAAAACGAGAGCATTTGTTTAATTATAAGGATATGATCATTCCTAATAAAATAAAGAGATAAGAGTAAAATTAATCAATTTATTGCGCATACAGAATATTTGGATTCTAAAATGTTGGGCTACTAAATCCGTTTACTTTCCTAATGCTTGTTTGCGATGATAAATTAAATAGAAATATTTTAACAAGAACTTATTATATATATTAAGAACTGAATTTAACTTTATTTTCTAATTGTGGTTTAAACTTTACTATAATTGTGCACATACTACAAGTTTGATTAGGTAACCTCTCGTGTTTTGTTTTAAAATTTTGGATTTCCAAACAAGTTTCTTGTCTAACAAAAAATAATCCGAAATCTATATCCTTACGCATATCCCTAAAGATAGCGGTATAAACCGTGTAAATAAAAACATTTGCATTCATTCAAACTATTGTTTATAACAAATTTTTAACATAATAACTTTTTTATTAAAACTCAATTCACTTTTATAGAACTAATTTCGCTAAAATGCTTCGATTCGTATTCTTTCCACTAGTTTTTACTCTATGCACAGCGGTTAGCGTTCCATACAATGATTGCGGTAAAACAATAAAAATTCTGGCATATTATATGGATTAATACTAATTAATTAAACTCGTTAGCCAATCACGAGGCCAAAAAAGTGGAGATAACAACGTGCTCAAGTCAGCCATGTTCGTATAAAGTTGGCCAAGCTTTTGAACTCCACATTAATTTCACTGCAAGTAAGTTTTCGAATCATTGGTATTAATAATCATTTTTTTAACTCTCGAGTCAATTTCTTGTAGAAGTCTACTTTAATGATTAAATATGAATGATCTGGAAGTGAAAAACTTAGTTGATTTTTTTCTTGAAGGAAATTTCGATGATTTAACTTAATAATTGTTTAATATTGCTTTTTTACGATATATGTACAGTATATTGAGTGGTCCAATAATCAGGTAAGTTTAACTTTGCGGCACGTTTTGTAACTAATACTTTTAACTGCTAATCAGTTATTATAGTAAATACGTCTTAAATTTTCGTGTATACCATTTTAAGGTAATTGAGGTAAATATTGTCACCGAAATTTTTTTTTGGTTTAGATGCAGATAGTCCTACAGTGGCCTTCAATAGTTTTATTGAAATAGGCGAGATCGAAGAACCGCTTCCAGGCATTGATGCAGACGCATGCAGTGGACATCTAACCTGTCCTGTAAAGAAGGGCCAAAGCTATGTCGTGAAATACAATATCACTATTCCCATCGGATCTCCAGCTGTAATTAAATATAATTTCGTATTATTTTAAATTAAGATTATATAAATTTTTTGTTGACAATTAAGATCGATGCCATTGGTAAAGTAACGCTAACTGGAACGACCGGTGTTCTTGCTTGCGTTAAAGTGCCCGCTAAGATTGTCGAATAATTATTCCGCCAATTATGGTAAATGGTTTAAATAATTAATGATTTTTTTTTGATAAAATATTAATAAAAATAATAAAGTTTATGAATAAAATTTTTTATTTTTGAAAGTTTATTGCTGTAAAATATAATAATTAACTGTAAGGCTTATGATTAAAGGATTATTTGAATTCAGATTATAAGTGTTGGCGTCAAGAAAACTTGAAACTTTAAATATTGATAAAATATTAATCTCTAAAATTAGGCAACAAACAAATTATTTGAATTAAATGAAACGCATTACACATATCCCATCTATTTACGCGTCAAATAAATGATATTCGTTTTTGTATGATTAAAACTTTCAAATGTTAAAATTATTAATACACACAATGTGTAAGTGATTCAATTCTTTTTAACAAGAAACAAGAACGGCACAGTCATAGAGTTACACTTTTCTTAGGTAAATGCATACTCATGTGCCAAACATATTGGGATGATTTAAAATTGCAAAATCTAATTATTAATTTAAGAAATCGGTGAAATCGTTAAATTAATATAAAACTGCGAACAGACAGCGGTCAAATCCATAAGCTAGCCTTTTTCACAAAAAAGTGAGCTAAAAAATCTCCAGCTTAATTTAAATAAATGCGTTACTCTAAAAAAGTCGGTATAAAAGATAAAAGTGTTGCGTGTGCTCATAACTAAAAAATGCAGAACTACACAACTGCTACTACGCTTACATTGTTTGTTAACTATCTTTGAAATTTAATTTATCGTGAGAGATAATGCATAAGTGCCTTACTTTTGATTCGAAGCACTTATTGTTAATGTCGGTGTTTTTCTAAATATTTATTGCGCTACACTATAGCTTGTTGTTAAAATATCGTAAAAATGTTAAAAGTTTTTTGTTTAACAGTTTTAACGTGTATCGTGTTTGCAAGCATCGACAAAAAAGACTGCGGTATTATTCTAATTACTCTTTAGTCAATAAACCATTCTTTAAAAAAATAGTTTCATCATTTATGTCTTGTGATCCGTTGTTTTTGAGGAAATTTTGAAATATGGTGAAACTATTACTATAATCTCTTAGTTTTACTTTTCGAAAAAGTTTTCAAACATCAACGTTTCGTTAATTGTTTGAACTATAATTTCGATCTAATAATTATTTATAATAAAAAATAAAAATATAGATTATTTTATTTCATTTGACACAAGATAATCGGGAATCAATTCGGCTGAACGTGACGCAATGCGCTAATACGCTTCCGTGCAACCCAATCGATATGATAGCGTGCGAGTTCGAGCCATGCGCCATCTATAAGGGAAGGAATCTAACGATTGCCGTTGACTTTAAAGCGAGTAATGAGCGCTAAATTTTTGAATGAATTACTTTGACTATTCAAGCGTTGATATTTCCTTTATTATTATTATTATTATTCCGTAGATCAGGTATACAATGAGACAATTAAAAATGGATCAATTGCTACAAATCTGTACGCAAGAATTAACGACAACCAAGTAGAAGTACCCAACTTATTTCCAAACACTAATCAATTAATTCAGTCACTTAACACTAGCTACTCGTTCACCGTTTTTATACCTAGTTTGGTTCCAACCACTGTAAGTATATTTAATTTTATCGATAAAACCGTGATTAATACCGCTTTGAAATAAGGTCCACTATTATAGATCATTAATAAAAGGTGGACTGGGTTTGATCACTGAATGTATTGTGAAGCAATACGTAATTTGGTTGGGTGACACTACCATTAATTATGTTTTCACTGATCATACCCTTTGTTTAAACCATACCTTACGCATAAAAAACATAAGCACACAGTATACCATAATCCCATTCAGTCATTCAAAAGTCAAAGTTTTAGCTCAGTTTAAGAAAAACGAACAGATTATATAAGGCGCATACCTAAGGCTTAAATACATAAAAGGTGTACAGATGTTAATCCCTTACAAATACAGTATAATGTTAATCTAAACCTTGGTATGCCTAATGCATATTTGAAAAGTATCCGAACGGTATATTGATCATGTAGGCATAGTAGAAGTAATGTTTTTCTTTATTTATCATTAAAATTAGTTTTTTATAAATCAAAACCTGTTTAAATGTTGTTAAGGGTAATGGCCTCTTTATTATGATTATATAAACCATATTATAATTAACTTGCACGATATGTGTGTTTTTTAAATTTGTTTCTATAGACGGATCCAAAATGGAATATAAGTTTAACCATACGTTTGACAAACAGCCATACTATGATGAATATTTTATGCACTCGTTTTAACGCTACATTTCGTGACTGATCAATGAACCAAAAATTTTTGATTATGTATTAGCGTTGGGACTATTTAATATGCTAAGCCGAACATTTAAACTACGATTATTTTCATATTATTTCTATAATATAATACGTACATCTTTATTATTTTTGTATTTATAATTTATTGTGATTTTCGTGGCATTTTAAATTTAAACATTGTACTTAAAAAACATTGGATTTTCTTATAAAATTTTAATTGTTTTAAACAATTTAATTAAGCGTATTAAATATAACTTTTTGTAAATTATAATAAATCAGCATTTGATATTTAAATAAAAACTTACGCATATCGAACGCGCTAATAGCAGTAAACTCTTGATAACCCTTCATAGACCGATAATATGCGGTCTATAAATCAGATATGCAGGTAACGAAAGTTTTTACGAGACTGAGCGCACAAAAGTACATTTACTTTGATATTGAAATACACTAAGAATCTGCAACGCCAATGGATAAAGTTTTTTGTGACGTTTTTTTTCATTAAGCACTATCAAAGCTTTAAAGACCACGAAAACTTTCATTCCGTGCGTATCTGCTATAAATCATACCCTATCTAGATATTGAGACAGAAATGTCAATTCAGTCATTAATTTCGGTTTTTAACGCTCTCATATTTTATTTTAAAATCATTAAAATTTTTGCTCGCTTTATCTAAAAAGGTGCGCTTATGGATTTGACAATGACTGTCTGTCCGTCTGTCCTTCTGCCTGTACGTTGGCAGTCTTATTCTAATTAAGGAATTTCGTCTATTTCTTATGTTAATAAAGGAATTTGAAAACTGATTAATTTATCACTTTAGTATCCATTAACCTAAGAAAAAGTGAGCTATCTATGAATGTGTCGTGTCGTTCTTGTTTATTTATTGATTTAATGAATTTTTTAAATATTTTCTAAGAATTATTAGTAACTAAAACTCAAAAACTAAAAATTAAGAAATTTTAAAAAAGTGCATTAAAATTTATTAAAATATTGTAATAAAATTATATTTTATTTAATCTTATTTAGCCTTTAACCTTATGTATAACACAGGAAATTTAAAAATTAATGCTGTTTAATTAATTTATTATTAAAAATCTTTCATTAATAATTATTTAATAAATATCCGGTATCAAGAGGTTGTTCAACTAAAATAGCAAAATTAATTATAAAAATGTAAATTTGACTGCCGCATAACTGTTATTTTTAAACCAAACATTTCTATAAAACTGCGTGAAAACGCAATTGTTTTTATCTTTCTTGAATTATTAAAATTTATTTTGCATTGAAATTACGTAACAAACTTTATTGAATTAAATCGTGAACCACGCTATTAAATTAAACATTATAGCCAGTAAATCAGCCACTGGAGTCTCACTGTTAAAATCGGTGTTTTTTAAATGGCAAATAGCAGCAATTATACCGGTAAAGTAGCAATAATAACAGGCTCAACATCTGGAATCGGCGAAGGAATCGCCATATACTTATCAAAATTGGGAGCAAATGTTGTGATCACTGGACGTAATGAGCAGAATGTTAAAAGAGTGGCGGATCTGTGCCAATCTGTATCACCAAAAAATCTAAAGGTTCGTATCGATTTTCTGCCGCATTCAAGAAACCTAAAAAATTTTCGCTAAACATTAGGCACTGGAAGTACCCGCGGATATCACTATTGACGAAGATGTCAAACGGCTAATTGACATTACAATAGAAAAATTCGGTCAAATTGACGTATTGGTCAATAATGCGGGCTCTCTATGGCAGACAAGTATCGATGATCGCGACCTAATGGAAAACTATGAAAAAATAATGAAATTAAATTTAAGATCAGTGGTCTATATCACATCTCTATCAGTACCGTATTTGACTAAAACTAAAGGAAATGTTATTAATATTTCTAGTGTGGCCGCAATTAAACCGGTAACTGAATTTGGAAACCTAAACTTTATAAATTTAATAATCAATGGATGGTTAAATTTTCTTAGTTATATAAATCGATGATATACTGCATGTCGAAAAGCGCGTTAGATATGTTCACTAAGAGTTTGGCAGTTGAATTGGGGCCGATAGGAATAAGAGTTAATAGTATCAAGTAATACCATATTTACGGAAAAATATTTGTTTAATGTCCACTAATAGTACGCATTATAATTAATATTCCAGCGCTGGTGCAGTAAAAACAAATATTGGAGTGGAATTTGGTTTAGATAAAGATCTCGAACAACTAGCCAAAAGCACTCCGCTCGGCATTTTTGGCGAACCACAACATATAGCGAACGTTGCGGCGTTTTTGGGTTCCGAAGAGGCGTCGTTCGTAACAGGCGTTACATTACTCGCTGATTCAGGCGCTGCGCTCATTAACGCTGATTTTAAATAGTTTTAAATTAAATAATATTATTTTAGCTATTGATAATTATTGTTAGATGTATAGCAAAAATTTGTTCGATGTACTATTTCAAATTTATGTTAAAAAATCCTTACAACAATAAAATAATAGTGCACGTAACTAATAAACCACACATAATTCGCACATTAAATCTTTTAACAATGAAAAAAATTGTTAGGCGTTAAAAAATTCATTAAAAAAAATGCGAAAAACCTTGAGCTGACAGACGCAAATATATCCGATGGCAGAAGAAATTGAATTGGAAGACATTGGAGATTCAGGTGAAAACGACAGCCAAAATAGCTCGATCGACGATGATAGCAGCAATCCCGATATGCGATGCGTTATCTGTTTAGAAAGCGAACCACCATTCGTACGTCCGTGCAACTGTGCCACATACCACCCCGACTGTCTACGGCAAGAGATCCAGCAGTGTGGGCGAAGTCGGTGCGCAGCGTGTAACCAACCATATCGCGGATTAACCATCACTCCGGCCACGATACGAACAGATTCTGGAGTTTTCGGAGGTTTTAGGAGCGAAATATTCAGGCTATACCGCAGTTGGGCAACATATATCATACTGTTCTTATTCATCAACGTATTACCGTTGGTGTATTTGTTTCAAGAATGGATTGGCGGTGCATTTATCCTCTCATATTTGTTAGTGCTTCACATTTGTTTTATATTGCACGCGATATATCGCTGGCGTCACAGAGTTAACAACTTCGTGCCAGAGTTTAGAGAGGAACCATTCAACCACATCGATATCAATTTGCCTCTAATTCGCCACGAACGTGAGATATATAAGTTTGATGATGACACTGATGATGGTGGTAGTGATGCTGAGGGCACAGCCGCTGATACGGCATTTTCAGTCGATACAGATGTTACTGGTACTGGTACTGATAATGATTTTGATGCTACTGATGATGGCAGTGATTACGATCAGGTGGCTATAGATATACCGATGGAAGATCCGAATGCGCAAGTAGTTATCAATATTTTTGATGATCATTCAACGCCTGAACCTCCTGAATCTACTGATGGCGATTCATCTAGTCTTCGTAGACGTACGGGCACTTTTACTGGTGATGATGAGTAGTAGTTATTTGTTATGGCATACTTGTTATGATGGCTTTCATTGTATATATAGATATTTAGATAAAAAATAAACTCAAAACAAAATAAAGAGTGCTAGGATTTTCCGGATTAGATTTATATTGCATTTGCTCGTAATTTTTCAATTTAATTCGAGAATTAAATAATATTTAGGTCTTTTTATTCTTTACGATAATGGCAAATATTTAACCATAAACATAGCAGTTGCATTATAATTATTCTAATTAATATAGATATTATTTAAACGAAACTTCGCAGTCATTGATGCTTGAGATAAATATACCAATGCAAGTTTGTTATTTACTTGAAATCAAGCTATGGCTAAGTGCCTTAAATTATAATGTCCCTTAGACAGACTGCATAAGAGATCATATGTGAAAAAATGTCCATATTAATCGAATTTTGAGGCATTTTATGTTTTGTTAATCGACATAAAATATTGTCAATTAATTAAATTAATTTATAAGTTCATCAGATTTTTTAAACTTTAACCATTCGAGTGTGACACAAGCTGCCTTATATAAGAGCTGCCCATTGTCTTGAATTATTCTAAATCTATTTGGAATATTAGAATATTTAGAAATCTATATTAAACTTAAATCAAGATTAACATCACTGTATAGAATTAAATTAAATTAAGTTTTAGTTGTTATTGACCTGATGATGTCATTATTCTATCTATAAGACAATATTTGTTTCGACCAATCGTTAATTAAAATTATTATTAATTAAGTAATTAAAAGACAGACTAACATATTGCCGTCTAACAAGAAATTCTCTTATGATTAGAGATGGGAAATTGGAGGCAAAATTTTTAATAAAAAGTATACAAAATAGGGGACACATAATTTATAAAATATAGACAAAATTGTGAACAATTGGACACATTAAAACTCATATGTAATCTTCAGTCGTATTTTAGAAATGCGTTTTGTTGTATAATCATATACATAATTAAGTTTTTTTAACTTAAACGTTGTCTCAGGGATGTTAGGCGCCGTGCCACTTTTGCCAGTCTATAGCAAGTAACGGAGACAGAGCACTCGTTTTATAGTTACAATATTAGTTACATAATCATTGTAACTATTCATTTTCAATAGACTATAGACAGACGCCGAAAATTAAAGCAATTGCTCTTTTTCCGTTGCTTGCTGTAGACAGGCAAAAGTGGCACGGCGCCAAACATCCCTGATTGATAGTTAAACATGTAAAAATTGATAAAATACATGTTTTACATTGTTGTTTTTGTTTATAATTATAAATTTTTTGAAAAAAAACAGTTTTTTCAAATTTGTTGGTTATAACGAACTTCTCTCAAATTTGGTTTTTTGTGAACTTTGGGTAAAACCAAATATCCGGGAACTGCTTTTAACACAGTTTTTTAATGTGTTGCAAGAGACTGGATCCAGTTTTTAAAAACTTCGTAGCAAATAACAAGATAAGAAAAATTAAAAGTAATTTTGATAAAAACGTTTGCAAATTGTGTAGTTTTATATTATTGCAAAAAATAAAAATTTATTGCATACCTTGAATTTTACTGAATTTATTTTGATCTTGCTCTTGATCTCAATCTACTTATTTCTATATAGTTGCTTTAAACTCTATCTTCTTATCTTCGTTTACCTAAATTCAAAAGAGTATATGAACTTATTAATTAATAACTAATATCGGTAATAAGCCGCCAAAAAAATTAATGTCAATTAATTTAAAAATTCATGAAGTTCTTTAGTGTCGTCGTATTAAACCATAAATGAATAATATGAAATTTTTAGATGAATTTTTTTGATAATATTTAAAGCACCTTGTAATGTACCTTTAATAATAATTATTTTTGATTCTGTTTTATTTATAAATTACATCGATTTTTACTCTTTCAAAACTTTTGGTATTCAATTCACAATTTAATTATAAAGTGCGATTCAAATTTGTGAACAAATTCATTTCATTCATAACAAAAAGGAACACATATAACATGGCATATTGAATGTGCCTTAAAATATATTTATTTCGTTATTTTAAGGGAAACTAAAGCAAATAATAATATTGTGGCATAAGTTATAGTACTCTCAGTTATTTTTATGTTTTGTTATAAAGTTGAGTAGAAACGTCGACATTATTTTACTATAAAATTTTTCAGCTATAAGTGTTCAATGTTTTGGAAAAATCTGAGGATAATAAATAGCTTTTATTATAATACAAATATTATCTAAAAATATCTTCTACTCATACTTTCAAGTTATTAAGTTCACAGATAATAAATACATACATCTACGAGTGACCGAATTAAATTGAGGTCAATGGATTATAAAAGCAATAATTTTTTATATAATAATCATTTTCTTAATGCTTACTCATTGTTTTCTGAGAAAAATGTCTATTTTCTTCAGACTTATCTCCAGAACTCAGCTTTATCGAAATTCAATGCCAAACAAAACCTTTAAGAGTAACACTATTAGTTGATTTTGGTTAACATTTAATATCATCGGATTTACGAATATAGGAACATACAGTATACTGTATTGCTATGAATTTCAGATGTTCAGCTGTATGCAAAAAGATTTTCAAATAAATAAAATTTAGAAATTTCTAATTTATTTTTATTTGTAGTTATTTTTTTCATAACTAAATTAAATGTGTTCAGTAAAAAAGTTCCGTGAAGATAGTTTTAATAGATTTGGTGATGATTTGTGTGAAGTTATATTAAGTTATGTTGCAATCAGTGATTGTTTTAGAGTGCAATGCGTTAACAAACAATTCAATCATTTAGTGTTTAATAAACAAACGAAACTAATAGTAGCTAATGATTTTACTAAAAATTCATCGAAAATATATTTATCACGGAAAAAAGATTGCTATGAAATAGATAATCAAATATTAAATTGTGTTAAGTGTATGTGTTTACATTAATGACCTTAAATTTGTTGAGTTTATTGTTTTAACTGAAACAATTGATACAATAAGCAAATCATGTAAATATTTAAGGCTTTTAAAATTAATTGATACAAGAATTGTCAATATATCATCAAATTGTTGGAAACAAATGGTTCATAATAGCATAAAAAATCTCGAATTATTTACACTTTATGCACATCCAAGCAATGATAATGATGATAACCGTTTCCGAATATGCAATATATTACTCAAACATGCTTCAAATCTCAAATCATTAAACTATGGTTTTATTAGAACTAACAATTTATTTGATCAACGTATTAGACTGAATTGGTTTTATGAATCGAATTTATTGAATAATATTGTCTCAGTAAACGATTATTGGATTCGTGATCAAAGTTTTGTACAATTTGCCGACTATTTTAAGAATCGATGAAAGATATTGCATGTTTTCATTAGCAATAATCAAGACATATCTGTAATCAAATGTTTGGGGTATTTTAAAAACCTTGATTATTTTTTTTGCGATTTTAGTTATTATTATAGAAAAATCCCTAAAAAAATTTTAACAATGATTGATTTTAAATGTGAGAAACAAAGTATTTGGCAGTAATGCGTTAAATGTTCCATATTTTGCGTTTATTAACAATAGATTCAAATGCATTGAAAAGTTAATTATTAGTAAAAGCTCTGAAATATTTGATAATATTCAATTACTAAAGAATTGAATTCATTTAAAATATTTGGTATTACATGATCTCTCTTTCATCGATGAAATTAATTTCAAAAATATAGACTTATTTTTGCCACAACTAAAGTGTGTTGAAATTAAGTCCATAAATTTGAGTGAAAATAAAGAAAATGCCAATAAATTGATGAAATATTTAGCAAAATTGACAAATTTATATTATCTGAAAATTGGTTGTTACATAAAGCATCATTCAGTTGATACGATAACAACTGATTATGTTTTAACATTTATCGCCCAAAGTTTAAAAATTAAGAAAATCAAGATTCACGATTATATGGATGATTTTAAAATTCGAAATTATATTATCCATATAAATAGTAAAATAGAAGTTCAACGTGGTTTCAAAATAAAGAGACCTATGTTATGAATTTAGTTGATTTTACGGCAACATTGTGTTAATATTTTTATAATTTGAAGAATAATCAATAATTTCTAAATTATGATAAAAAATTATAACGTTGTAAATTCTCATGATTTTTGCCGCAATAAAAATACAACTTCTTGTTTCCCAAATAAAAACCAAATTTATGCCACAGTTATATGTAATTTTTAAAACTGGAGTAGACATGAAATGCGCACACATATTTATGCATTCTATGTATGTATATTTTAAAACAATTTATTAGTAAATCTATTTAACTATTTATCTATTTATCAAAATATTAAGTTTTAGGGTATATTTAGATAACCTTATTTATTTATGTTTTAAAATACTTTTTAAAATAAACAGTTTAAACTTTTCAATACGTTTAAGTATTCATTTCGATTCGCAGATATTAAATTAACTGATGATGAATGGAATAACAAATTACTACAAAACGCTATAATTTATTCATTAATGTCAGTGATAATCTTTTATGACTTGTATTTGTTTTCCAAAAACAATGAAAGATTGTAATGGAAAGTCATTAATATCAAAACATGCACAATTAATCAAAACGAGATTATTCGATGATAACTTTTTCCACATCAACACCACTAGATTTGTTTATTTTATTGTTAGCGCCCCACGATTGCAACTGTGCGCTTCCAAAAATTATGTAAACGATTTGCGTAAATGTGAAAACAGCTGCACATAAATAAA
>JAQIXJ010001706.1:0-19126 GCA_034700185.1 Phthiracarus laevigatus | reverse complement strand
AGAAGAAATTAATTATTTTAGTTAAAACGTTTTTTAATTATTGAGCGCTCCCTGGTGAACTTTTCAAAATTCGTCTTTAGCCAAAATGCTTAGAAAAATGTCCTCTACTTTAGAAAAAATTCTCAATTTAATCAAAAAATGGGGCCGATCCCCTATGGAAGTTGGGAGTTCCTCTTTCGTTCTGAATTTTTGTTTAATTTAAAAATATATTAAAAATAAAATTTTAAAATATGTTGGAATCATTTCAAAGCCCGATCCGACCCGAGAAATAAATTTCAAAACCCGGCCCGACTTAAGCCCGATAGGTTCAACCTCGAGCCCGGCCCGAGGAAGTGTCGGGGGCCCGCGGGGGCCCGAAAAATCGGGGGCCCGTTTGGGAGTCTAATCTAGACAATAGATTATAGCTGAAATGCTTACATTGATTGTATTATTTTTAAAATAATTTTTTATTAACAATGTTTAACTTCTCTCCTATAATGAGTTATACAAAGTACATTAAAAAATTTAAATCATCGCATTGTTCATCTTAGTGGTTAATTACACAGCAGATAAAAATATATCGAGTATTATAAATCATAAGAGCTCAATATTTCGGCCTAATAAGGATCAATAATTAATATTTAAAACGAAAACATTTGCAGAAATGCTAAGCTTGTAAGATTTAATAGTCCAAATGTGTTGATATGTTATGGACATTATAACATAAATCCAGCTTTCAATTTTAATTGCTTTTTTGTTGAGTTAAATGAGTTTAACGACTTCATCGCAAGTGTTAAACATAACAAATACAGAAGCATTAAATGGCAAAATACTGGAAGTATAAAATGGTAAATCAAACTTTCAATCATCTCCATTAAAACGTTTGTTTCATCTTTTATAAGTTAAATACAGTACAGAATATATTAAAAATTGTTGGGAAATATGAGAATTTTACTTTTTAGTTTTTATTTTCTTATACTTTCGATCCAAAATCATTTGAGTTCGGCTCAAAATGAGGATAATTCATCCGTTGCTCTATTCGAACAGAATGCTCGTAAGTATAACTCTTTTACTGAAGTAAAACTTTTGAATGCAATTTTAAATTGGGTTTCACAAAAATTATCATAACTTTTATACTAAATTTCTAGGGTGCGGTGTCAGTAAAGTAAGACCGAGTTTCCTTATAGTCGGCGGTACAGAAGCGCGAGCAAATTCCTGGCCATGGAGTGTAGCGGTGTTTCATTTGGGCAGATACATATGCGGCGCATCTTTAATCGATGATGACACAGTGCTAACGGCCGCTCATTGCGTAGTTCGAGCGTCGGGCACATTACCCAGCAACGAATTTCACCTCGTATTCGGAGCGCACAATCTCGCCAATCAGGAACGTACCAGTTTTCGTAGAAATGTGGCTCAAGTTATAGTGCATCCGAGTTATTCCCCGAATGGACATCACAATGATATTGCGTTGTTCAAGTTAGCTCAACCAATTAATTTGGATACCGAAAATAATGTGGTGCCCGTTTGTGTACCAACGTCTTCGGAATTTCGAACCCTAAACAGAGGTACTCGAGTTAAATTGATTGGTTGGGGCACAACAAGAGAGGGCGGAAGACCGAGTCCTACTCTGAGACAGGTTGAAGTGCCAATCGTTGACACCGCTTCTTGTGCACAAAGTTATGAAAACATTTTGGGGCCCAATAATAGAATCGATGGCACACAGATATGTGCTGGTTATCCAAATGGTGGAAGAGATAGTTGTCAAGTAATCATATTATTGATTGATAAATGTCGATGTTATAAAAAATTAAAAGTAATATGATTTAAATTTAGGGTGACTCTGGAGGAGCAATGCTGATTGAGGGTCGATCAGGTGCTTATTATCAGGTAGGAGTGGTATCGTTCGGCAAAGGCTGCGCTCAGGCTGGATATCCAGGAGTGTACACAAACGTTGCCACATTTGCTCCTTGGATTTCGAAATTTTTATGAGACAAATTAATTGTTGCTTGCCTTTCTCCATAAAATTAATTAAAATTTTAGTAAACGCTATATAAATGTTTATATGACGATACATTTCTATGTGTGTTAAAATAAATAACCTATTACTTTATTATTTAAATTATTAATATATTTAAAGAAAAGTAATTATTGTATGCTCAAAGTTCAGATTAAAATGAATTATTTTTCACCCTCGCTTTATACTGTAATCAGAATATTTGAATAAATAGTAATAAAAGTTTTACTGTACATAGTAGAATGAATTTTTAGAGTTTTGCACTTGTGGTAAAATTTAAATATTTTATATTGAACTTTAATAATTTTCTCTTATAAAAGCTTAATTTAGATTAGATTTCAATGTGAGGTAAACGGAATAGAGAATACAACCGTATTAGCTTAGTAGCAGATAAAGGATAAGAAATGGAGGGAAGTCGAAGAGGGGAAGAGAGAGAGCGAGAGAGAGAGGAGAGAGAGCGAGCGAGCGAGAGAGAGGAGAGCGAGGGGAGAAAGTGAGTGCGTGAGAGAGTGAGAGAAAGTACTATAATCTAAGGTTCTGTGAACATAAAATTTTAGATTGTGATTCAGAAGAATAAAAAGTAAGAATTATAAAATTTTATTTTAATAATGAAAATATATGATAGACGTACAAAAAGGCTTGCAAAGATGAGGCTTTCGAGAGAAAATAAAAACGTTTAAATTAGATTCTATATAATTTAAATTGCAGTTAATGTTTCTCATACATTTATGTTAATGTAAAAAGTTTATAAAATAGTTATTAAATTAACAAATAAACGTAAATTCTCATTTCAAGATACAGTAATAAAGTGTCTAACTTAGAAAGTTGTATGCATTGATCATTTTTTAATTCATTCGTAAAAGTTTTGAATGCATTCTCTACAGATTACGTTATATCGAAATTAATCGAGAATAATACAATTTTTAAATGTTTCAGTTGTATGATCGAAAGATGATTAATGTTTGGTTTCTGCAGTTTTAGACTTTACATAATTACTAAACATATCTACTGGTTCTTTATTCACTTCGTCATAATACGGTAACTCCTTTTTAAGACGATTAAACCATTGCGTAACATTAGCGTAACTGTTAAGACTGTAATCGAAAACTTCGGAAAACGTCAAACTGGCTAAAACGGAAAGATCGGCTAAAGTTAGCTCATCTCCCGCGACATATGCGAAATTCGCCAGCGAATCGTCAAGAAGTTGTAGCGCTTCCTTCACTTTCTTCTCCTTTTCTGGATCCAAGTTTTGCAATGTCTTTCCCTCTCGAAGTATTGGCACCAAATACTCGCCGAGTGATCGATACAAAGTTCCCAAATCGAATTGAAGCACGCGATCCACTATCGCTCTTTTATTCGGATCGCTTGGATATAATGGCGATTCAGGAGCGTAACGATTCGCGAAGTATGTCATAATAGCGCGACTAATAAAATGTTTACAGTATTTACGTTAGTGTAAGAAAAAAATTGTTATAAAGTTAAATATTAGCATTCAACTAAAATAATGTTTAATAATTAATATACTGTATGACAAAAAATTTTTAAAATAAATAAAAATAACTTAATTTAATAATATTGTTAACTATTAACCTTTCCCATAGTATGAATCCATTATCATCGATAGTTGGAAGACAATGCTGAGGATTTATTTTGATGAACCATTCTTCCTTTTGTTCACCTATAAAACAATTTTTACTATTATAGTAATTTAATTTTTTTTGTAAAATAAAAACATCAACGCTGTCCAAAGTTTCAAAAGTGGTTTAGGAAATCATTATAGAAAATACTTTTAAAAGTTCATTGCGATTTCTTAAACGCCATACTTTTGATAACGCTTTAATCAAATATTTAGTGCATTACACTGAAACTTTATTTTTCGAAACATTCTTTTTACTAACCTTTCAAAAGGTCAACAAATTTGGGATTAAGTGCAATATTAAGATGTTTAGCGGCCATAATAACGGCTCTGCACGGAGGGCTCGGAGGTATAAAGTATAAATCAATTACCATTTTCGAAAATCTAGATAACTAAACCAATACATATAATTTTATTATTATTTTGTGCTGAATATTTTTTTGCTCTTATCAATCATAAAATAATTTAATAATGATTTTTCACAAACAAACCAGTAAATGTTAATTATTATTTCGTTAACGTATAAATCCAACGGAACTGCAAGAAAATAGACGGTAAATATTTTATTTTACGCTACGTTTTATAATACTACGTCTATGATATTTATTATTTAAAGATAAGAATGATATTTGTACTTTTGATAACGCGTCGAATGAAAAATAATACAGTGTGCGATATCTATATTTAGTTTCTGTAAAAAATTCACTACATTTGCTTTTTTTATTAAAATAAATCCAAAATGTGTTTTTGAAAATACTTTTCAGTATAATTATGCTGCTTTTGTGCCACTCTTTAAGAACTATTAAACACCGATTTATAACAAAAATTTGTATTTTTACTTGTATTTTGTTTTTTCATGACAAAAGAAAATTACGGAAAGTTAACTCTGAAGCGTAAAATTTTTGCACTTAGAACGTGAATTACTATTCTTTTATTAGTTTTTATTAGTAATCATTGCATATTATAAGAAATAAGTATTGTGTTCTTATTTCCCCCGATTTTGATTACATATAATTTTCCTTCTAAACTCCATTTGACCAGAACTTTTCGTTTGTAATAAAAAAGACATAACACTAACTGCACACACATACACGTAGAGTGAGGGGAAATTATTCTTAAAAGTAAATAAAAAAGTGGGAAAAAACTTTCTTTTGCCCAAAAAATTTTTGCTCTGTAAATATATAAATAAAAATTTCCTGCGAAACGTTTACAACTGATAATTTAAGTATATTATGATAGGATAGCAATGCGCTTTTATTGCTATACCAGCGCTGAAACGTAGCCGAAACATGAACAGGTATTTTAGAAGATTGTTTGGCATCTGTTTTAAATTAGAGAAGAAAAAAAGAGAGCACACAATAGCCGAGTGTAAAGTAAAGTGAAACCAGGTATCAGTAATGTGTTTGCAAATATATGTTACTTTAGTGGTGATTTCTCGGTTCGCTTTCTCACACTCCGGTCATTATAATATATTTAAACAGAAACACCTGAGGTGTGTAAAAGAAAGCATTAGTGAATGAAAAGCACCAGTTTTGGCCCCAAATTTAAATAACACGAAAAAGTAATGTCCAGTTGGAGCACACCAGCAATTGCAACAAACAATAAAAGGAGACGAAATGCCGCAAACAGTGAGCAAAGGTATTCCTCTCTCCAGTCATGGCGAAACAATGAACAAATTCTTAGAAAAGTGGCAGACATTGACCGGTAGCTGATGTGAAGGTTATACGTGTCGCTGTAGTGGGTGGCTGTGCTGTGGCTATCGTGAGAAGATTACTTTTAAGTGTACACTACAGATAACTAATACTACTATCATTGGTGAGGAAGCAGAGACACAATGGCTAGTTTTGCGAGTTAGTGTGCGGCCCTATCTTCTAATCTCGTGATTTGTGGAATTACCACTTTGAAAGTTTGTAGAAGTTTCAATAATGGACACAGCATTTAACTTGTCCTACAATTTCAAAAGTTGAAATCACCCAAATTTCACTTACCATCTGCTACACATCAATGCTGAGCGCAAAAGAAAAGAATTGTTCTTCTAAAGGGAGTGATTAGACATGGTTTTCCAGTTACTGTAACCGTATATGCAGAGTAAACAAAACTGAACGAACCACACCCGTTGCAGTTGCACTGTTCCACTGTTGCAATGTGGCTGTGGCTGCACAACCGATGTACTGTATGTACTGTATACTGCTTACGCTCCACAACTAAACAAATCAAAATCAATAACTAACAAAACAAATCAGTTTCATCTGATAACCACTTTTCTCCATAACTTAGCGTTTATGAAAAACTTTTTCTATGTGATTAAATGGTGGATTGTTAGAACAAAGAAACCAGATTTAGAATTATAAAGTGTACTTAAAAAAAGTTTTCTGGTTTCACTAATAAATATGCTAATTAAACACTTGTAAGTTAACAAGAGCTGCAAACATAATCACTTCTTTTTTCTATTAAGTTTTGCGTGTTTCGAAAATAATATGTTAAGGTGGTCCTAACCCACTCTTAAAACGTTAAATAATGAAGTTCTTTTGTGAGTTTTTTCAGTAAAAAAATAACATATATTTGCTGTAATAGCAAACGTGTTAAATATTTTATTAATTTTTTCTAAATATTTTAATAAAAATTCAGCATAAAATAATTTAATAAACATAAAAAAGTTTATTATAGAAAAGTTAGTGTTTGTTAACTTTTTGACGATGTAATGTTTCACAAAATAACAAGTTCGACAATCGCTATACAGTAATAGCTATATATTTTTGCTGTTTTTGTTACATTTATTCTCAACATCACAAAGAGAGCATTTATTCTTAAGCACATTATTACAAAGCGAAACTCAAAAACATAAATTACCTCTCGTGCACTTATTATCGTTTTTGTTTAAATTTTTATTAATCCATTTATTGAATAATTTTGAAAAATGGGTTTATTTAAATACGTTATTCGTAAAATACTCTGATATGCTCTAATGAATAATATTGATTTTTTAATCATTATATAATTATAGTTAACTAAAAAAATTACCTCAATAATGCAGACATAAAACGTGAATCATTTTTTTTCTGACTTTGCAAAATTAGATATGCAGTAGTTTATGGATTAGCAGTAGTCTGATTGTCTGCACATTTTCCATTATTAGGGAGTTTCTGATTTATGATAATAAAAAAACTTTCACAAAGTCATTATAATAAAAGGATTTTTACTAACGGAGGCTGTTCCAAAAAATAAACATAAAATTTACAAGAAAGAAGGTTTTTTAAAAAGCTTGTTAATAATAATGTTTTCTGTTTAAACTACTGCATATAAACCTTTTTTCTGTAAGTATGATATTTCTTTTTAGCTCACTTTCTTGAAAAGAGAGCGAGCTTATGGATCTGACAATGTCTGTCCATCCGTCCGTCCGTCTGTCCTGGTGTTCGCACTAGCTCGACCATTGAAGGTAGCACGTATTTTATATTTGTTAATTTTGACATTTTGGAAAACTTTAGATTAATATTAATGTATTGCTTAAATACTGTAACTTATTAGCTTAAATAAAACTATGAAAAGTGAGCTCTCTATGAATATTTCGTTCTTGTTTTTGTATATTACTGTATAGTTATTGTAATAGACTTTGATTTACACAAAATGTAAATATTCATTTTTGGAATATACTGTAATTTTTCTAATACTTTTAAATTTATATTTTTGTAACAAAATAGGCTTTTATTTAATCTACAATTCAGTTAAGACACATGTTTCAGGCATATGCAAAATCAAGATATTTTACGATATAGAAATAAATATTCTATACTTTTTCGGCTCACACTTTATCGTACGTGCAAATGTACCAAAAAAAATGCATATCGTACAGTACTTTATTATTAAAACTGATATTATACCGTATACAAACTTGAATTAATTTTTTGTTTGACATGTTCAGTCAGTTTGAGCAGATTTAAAATAAATATATTTTTGTGTAATATAGTATATGGAAGTTATTACGTTTATCGGAAAGTTTAGGCCCAAAATCTCGAACAATATTCGTTGTTACCGCGTCTTAATACAAAAATGAACTGTTAAGTGCAAGTTAATAGTTTGTTACTTTATTGTTTTTGTTGCTTTCAATTATTTAAATAAAATAAACGTATCCCACTGATTGATTAAAATTTTTAACGCCGGATTTTCTATTGGTCCGTTATATCTAATTTTGAACCATATTCCCAAACTCTAGTCTGAACATAAATCTACGCGTTAATAAATTTGTTTTCTTTTCGAAAACCAATGATGATTTATTGATTAAGTGCAACTACTGTTTTGAATTGCTTTATACGCTGAGGTCGTAAAAATGTTTTTTTTACAACAATTTTTAATTTACTTTATGTTTATTACATTTAAAATAAATGAAAACCAAACTTAGTTATGATATTTCAGTTAAAGCTACGGTTTAATTGGTTTGCGCTCAACTGTCATAAGCGAAAATTTTTCCATAATTTATGTTACCTGCAAAAAAAGACTATGAGTTATCGCTAACCATAGCCATATTATTAGAATTTAGTATTGGATATCATGAAAAGTAAAACGCGGTACACAACTACGGCATACACAGTACAAATACATAGCAGTGTTTGATGTACAGGGAGGCCACCAATAGTTTCGGACGTGCTTTTAGAGTAATGGCGTTTTCATGTTCACGATTCCCACTTTGGATGTTAATCACGAGATTGCTCTCAAAGATAAGTTAATTATTCCATACGTTTATGACACCACCTGTAAAATGAAATCAGGCAAACATTAGTAACAAATGCATTTAATTAACCAAATCAAACGCAATTCAACTAATCGTATCGTAATAGACAATATGGCATCGAATCCATTGCACTGTAATCGCTGTGATTTCAATTAATTATGGAATAATAATTTTGATATTCATATTAATATTGCGAAATATGTTAGCATATGCTTCAGCAAATCAACAAACAAACAAACAAAAAATTTCCCAACAAAAAGTTTTGTGTTTCGCATAGTATTAAGCTTTTATGATATGAAAAGCAAAGTCGGAAGTTTAGTTAAACAGATGCTTCCTCGTAATTATTTTTTATTGTAAATAGAATTTCTTGAGAGAAACAGCTAAAAAATTAGCAAAACTGCTACTATTATCGCGGCCAAACATTACCGGTAAATGTAATGAAAAATTTTTTAAATGGAAAACTTTTTTGATAATTATCTCAAATAATAATAACAAAATAATAATAATTCTTGTTCGCAAGAAAAGTAATGATAAAAAATGATGAGATGTTAAGCTATTTATTCATAAATCGCATGAATCGCATGATGCATCCGTTCGTATTTCTTTTCATGCGCATCCAGCCATTGCGAGACTGATTCAGACAATAAAAGTGTGAATGCGAAGGTCATAATTGGTAGTGAAAAATATGGTCATATGGGAGATATGAAGTAGATTGGGATTGCACCTTCAATCGTAACATTAATGTACCTGCGATTGCGATGCAATGGCAACAACATGGCAAGTGCACCAACAGTGCACCAACAAAACATCATCCATGCATGGACTGTACCATCACATCATCTGTACGCCTTGTTTGATGCGCGAAACGCATCATCAATTCCACCGAATGGCAACTCTATTGTTTCAGCACATCCAAAGACCCTAAAATGATGGACAGCAGACACTCTAAATGTATGTCATATATAAATTGATGTCCAAACCATTTTTCTTTTATATAACAATATTTTTTTTGTTGAACTTTTTTCATTGCCAGTACTGTTTGTGTCCGCAGTCAACCATAGTGTGGACTGTGATTGAAAGAGATTGGGCACTCATGCGGTACTCAAACCATATAATTGCCAACAACGACCACAGGTGTAAAGCTGTACACAATTTTTTGATAACAAAAAAACTTTAATAATAATAATAATGATAAATCAAAATTCGAATTAATGTTTATTTTTGCAATCAGTGTTTTGTCACTATAGAACAGCCAATTGTTGTTAGGATTGCTGTCAGTGAACTCTATTTAATCAGTTTTGATAATACCAGCATTAAATTGAAAAAAAAATATATAATTATTATATGGGAGCGCAGAAATGGTAACCATAATTAAAAATTTAAATATTTATTGTGTAACATTTGTGTTGCTGCGATAGCCAACTGCGTTACAGCGCAGTACTAACGCGTATGTGTACTCTACTGTAGATCCAGTTTTTATGGTCATATTTGCAATTCAATGTCTTGTTTTAAACAATAACGGTTACGCAGCAGTTCTCTGTAGTGATATAATAGTTGCGCATCGAAATCACGGTCGAACGCCAATTTGAACGCATTGTCTTTACCACTTCCTTGATGAGAGCCTATTGTGATGACCGATAGGCAGATGGAAGATGTGCTCCGCCAGCATCTCAACGCAATGGTTGCGTCACACGCGTTATGCGTTAGATAACAACGTATATAACCTTTTATGTGTTTTGTCGGACATTAACTGATGCGGAATGCAATTCACTGTATTGAGGAAATATGGCATTGTTTGCATGGCTCATCATGTATTGAGACCACAGTACATTTAACTAAGTTTGCATATGTCATCCTAAAACCATTCACATCTAGTATGGTGCGCCCAAACTATAAATATGTTTAATTTTTATTTTTTGATCAAATATTGTCTAAAAAACCGAAAACTCGTACCGATTAATGCGCATTATACGTATATGTGGGTAATGTTTGCGATATTTGCTTTGGCATAACTTTAGCTCACACTCGCGAATATCGCCACCGCTGTTTACCATATTAGGATCAGACACACATACGTTTACATCCCACCTGTTGCAGAGATCAATGATCAATGCATTATGGCTATAGGGTATAAATAAATAATTTTAAATCAAGTTTTTAAAGTTTTTTGCTGCGGTCATGAGTTGGTCTATTATGGACCTAACGTTTTAGCATAACTTATTCGTTAATACATGTTTCCTGTGGTATGAATAAAATATTTTTTTTTGTTAAAACGTTTTCCATAAAATTATTTCATAATATAATCGATGGACACTAAAATCAATATAATTGTTGAAATTACTAAAGCCTTGACTTTGAATTTCCATGACATTGAAACTTTGATCACAAAATTATCGAATTGTATGCTCTGTAGCACCGAATCAATGATACTACTCTAACCATATTAAATAAGGCTAACATCTGCGGAAAAGACATAGAATTTTAATAGATTTTAATGCGGAGAGAAAAAAATTGATAGCATTGGCCATAAAACATAGCATTCAGCAAAAGTTTTTAATCATTTAACTAAAAAGTAATTCGTTGTATGTGCATCACCAAATGTTATGAATTGTGCTGTTATGCAGCAATTTATTATTAATGATATACAGTATATAAGCCACAAGCTTTAATAAGAGTCAAACTCGAACACCTGCCTTAATAGTTATCTTAATAGCCGACATTAATAATGATAACTTAGTGTAAAAAAAACGTTAAACGCGCTGATTCATAATTTTACTTTTTGGATCGTCGCAGATATTCCCACGGATAACATAATCGATTACATTTTTTTCTTTCTCGAAAATAGACGTAAAGTTATTCTAGTGGACAAGCAATCTGTAGATAGTGATCGTAAATAGTGAATAGCGGTGGCTAATTGCTGGCCAAACATCCCCGACTATTTAGTTGTCTGAATTTTATGCAAATTGAAACAACGTTATAATGTTAGCCCTAACGAAAGCGAGCTATGAGACAATTTTACGTAAATTAGATTAACTATTGAAATATTTGTAGAATTTTTCTCACAACAAAACTCCAAAAGTAATAACAAACCAATTTACTGTTATGGCTCATTTCGCTGATTTGATTTAGTTTTTCCATATAATTTTTGATGGTTGCGAGAGGATATACGAAAAATAGCGTTAGTATACTAAATTAATTTTTCCGAAATTTTCAAATAAGTTTAATATTCTTGCATGGATTACCTTCTAATAAATCTTAATTTATTAATTATGTTAGAGATAGGCACAACGCGAAATGTGGCACAATCAGTAAAAATAATTTAAGCAAGAATTTTGTATGAAATAATAGAAGGGAGAAAAGATAAAAATCTCTAATTAGCATAAGTTTGGTGTTGTTACCGCTAACATAGAGAGCCCTAAGAGGAAAACATATTTTGTCAGACATTTGCTGCGAGAAAATAGTTGAACGCCTGAAAATCTGCCAAATCGAGTGTTGCAGAGAAAAAAGTTTTTGGAGAACTTTGAAGTTTATTTAAGGGAGTGGTGTGGATTTACATGTTATTACTGATCAATGAACTTGGCTTGTTTGGCATAGCACCTACAGGGTTCCTGTCCGGTTGTTTGTTTTTATCGGTTCCATCACTTAAATGATGGTCGCGCTACCGTGGATCATGTGGGCGGAGGTGATTCCAATAGCTGAGTGGCAATTGTTAGACAATATAAATATTGTTGCGTTTACTTGCCATTCAGCACACATTTTCTTGTTAGCGTTGTGTGTACAGTATTAAACTGTGTTAGCCCTCTATTCCTTGTTATCTTCTGATTACATACGTGTTTTACCAGCAATAAACTATATGCTGTTTTCACTCTATCACCTTATTTGACGCCTGCCATGGGAGTGGAGTATTCAGACTCTTTTCAAAATTTTCGCTGTGATTAGTTTCACTATTAAGATCAGTAGGGATTCTTTACTAATTTTATTGATACTATACTTTTTTTACCATAAATAGAATTATGGTTTAAGTGGATCTTTCAGCTATAGAGTGGTACGCATTATATATTTTTCTATTAATAGCTTTTCGTGATTTGTTTAAACATTGGATTTTATTTTTATTTTTTTTCTTCCTCTCAAAGTGGTTGTTGTGCTGTAAAAACCTATTATAGCAAATAGTGAAGTACTGTATATTAAAGAGTATATACTTTTAAATGAAAAAAGTTTGACTTCAATCATCTATCTATAGATTAGAGCGTTATTCATATATCATTATAAATACATTATCGTTTAACATGCATTTACTGGCACTGTATGTATGACTCTCTTTATTATGTTTGAACGTTACGACGTTAAAAGCAATTCTCGAAATTGAGTTTCTGTCAGACGTTTTCATTTTGAAATGACTTTTGTTATGAGAAAACTTCAATTGTAATCAAATCTCTAGCATCTGTTTGAATTGAATAAGAGAGAGAGACCTTTACGGTTATTCGTGAAGTTAGCTTTAGGCGACTTCGTTAACTGTACCTCAATTGGCATTGACTTTTAGTAACATTTGCCCATCTACTAAGGCATGCAATATACTGAACAGTGTAGACTGTAGAAGCTATACTGGTATGTATTGCCTTCTATTGCGATCTATTGCCCATCACTGTCACTCTAATGGCGATGAATGGTGGCTAATAAGAGTTGTTGACAACAGGGCAAAGCCACACTCATTTGCATTTCATATGCACTCACAAATAAGAGGTAAACAGGTGTTGGTAGTTTTACCAGTACTGAACAGTGAGTGTTCCAGTGCTCAACTATGCTTTCTCTCTCACTGTCAAACTCTCACAACTCTCACCATCCTTTGTAATGGTCATGAGCATGCAATGCCAGTCATATGTGCCTCACTCACAAAGTGAAATCTCAGTAAAGAGCCTCTTTCAAGTCCATCTTTTGTGGGCCAACTACTTTTTGCCACATTCTTTCATATTTCTCAGTAGCAGTAGTGGAATACAGGCATACATAGGTCAGTCTCTCTGATGGCCACAACAATAAACTATAAAGCAATGAATTGGCCAAATATATAATGTAACTCTAGGTCCACTCTTAACCTATCGTATATTTTGTGACTGAAAATTCTTTTGCCGTTCACCGACAAAATCCCGAAAAACTCAACAGATGTATTGTTCAATAATATAAAACTTTTTAAATACAGTATTCTCTATTGAATAACCCTGTGTTGAATAAATATGTTTACTTATAAAAATTCTAGCATAGATTCTGTGCAGTATATATATACAGTATATATATGGGATTTATTCTGTTTATACGTTTTTTAAAAGGAAAAAATCTTTTCTATTTTGCAAAAAAAAACTTTTATAATGGATTTATAAGCATAAAAGAAATTAACTGTTGATTGCCCAAACATTATGTTGTTTATATCGAGCTAATGGTATACCATAAAAGGAAGTAATAAGTAATTATTTATCAAAAGCTTAATCTTTAGTTTGCATAATTAGAAATGGGAGCACAGATACAGCACTGGGATCAAAGCAAGCATGCGATTTAAATAGTGTTTGTGCACTTGCTATGCAATAAAGTGTCAATAGAGTGAATCAACGCTAACTTTTACAGTAGTGTTTAGAGCAATTGAAATGATGTTTCAAATGAGTTGAGAGCAAACTGGAAATGCAGCGAATTGAAAGCAATTAATGCGCTCAACATTTGCGATATGCCTGTGATATCGAGCATATAGTTTCCCAATTTACGGTAGTGTGACATAACAGCATCATTTTTGTGATGTGATGCACATTTCCCTTTATTTGGTCATACTCTAACTAACGTGTGCACACTGACGAACACATGTGCATTATGTTCATTCGCCAAACACTCATAGCACTCACTGATTGTCATGCAATTAGAGAAAAGTTTTTGCATACTATAAGCTAAAACTAGTGAAACATCGATTGCATCAAAGAACAGATATCTTCCATCTGCCACCGATGTTCTCGAAGGCGTATCATTAAGATTATTCCAATAGAGTTAACTAACTGAAAGTTGGGTTCAATAACGACAGGAAGAACGCTTGCAATAATAATATTACATAATCAAACGAGTTTTTAGCGCATAGGCTATTAGGCTCCTCTATAACTCCGCTTCGACTCTATTTGCTTATTCTGATTCCCGATTCACGTGCTAATACCATACCATACAATATTGGTGATACGAAAAAGCGCGCAACAGGTGATGATCACAGCGAAATGAGACGCACGCTTCTACAACGCAAAACATCCTTGACGTGATCTATTTATGCATTGGCGACCACATATTTTAATGTGTGCCATACTTCGTGATTTCCCATTTGCATTATCTATGAATACATAGGTAGTCATTGTTGGATATTATCGATAACTTCAGATCATTACTTAAAAGCGTGCACCAAATATTATTTATTTTGCAACATAATTGAATACAGTGGCACCTATGCTGTTATCATTGTTACAATTATATTAACGATTAGATTAACTATTGAAATAAACAATATAAGTGATCTTAAGTAGCTTTAGCTTATTTTTATTTGTTTGACAAACAGAATAGAATAGTGGATTAATGGTTTTGACAGCAGAAATATTTATTTTTTTGTCATGTTTTTCGATAACTATGCAGTATTTATGCTCTTTGTTAACAAATTATCTAAAAAAGTTGTTACAGGTCATTATATTGATTATTTTTGATATTACACTAATACCATTGTAATGCGATAGCAGGTGAAACAGAATCATAATAGAACTGGAGTTATGAGATAACTGAAAACGATTTACAATAAAAAAATGTTTCACCTGTTCTGGTTCTATATTATGTATAATAAAATACATAATAATATCAATCGTAGCATCTGTTACACTCATCACGAATATGTTATACTCATAAACGTTAGCGCAATAATACCTTCGCTTAATTGACAATATTTTTTTTTGAATTACGTACAATACTTTTATGTAGCCGTAAAAATACCATAAAAATATGTAATTTTATCACTGGATGGTTTTTAATTTTTTAAAAACAACTTATTGTATACAATTGCTATTATTCTAATACAATTATATTACACTGTAAAATTTATTAATACTTTTTTTAATGAAAAAACTCGATTATCATAAATTTGAAATTTAAAAATTGGAAATTCTTGGGGTAATCTATTTATAGCGCCACAACTATTTAATATGACACGAAAGCGAAAAACAAATTTAATAAACTATCATACTGTAAGAAAAAATTTGGGCTTTTATTGCTGCACAGTTCAATTAAAAAATCTTTAAACGTTAAAAAGAAGTATCACAATCTGGTAAAATCTAAAATCTAAAAAGAAGACATGGTGCTAACAATTCGTACCTAATTTGAAAAAGCTTTTTTTTGGATTTTTCAGAGTAATTTAAAAATAACTTTAGGGTATGGTATGCCCATTAGCCAGAAGTAATTGAATGGGCTATAAATGAAATTTTCTCATTATCTAAAGTAGAGAGAGGTTTGTCCACTGCGCTCAAAACGTTGAAGAACACTATGGAGCGACTCCATCCTAATCATCGACTCTAAAGCGATTTTCTGTGTTTATATGAAAAAAATGCCATAAAATTCTTATTAACATATCTAATAGGGAAAACGTCTTGAAATGATGCTATAATTTGGGAAAAGCAATAAACGCATGACTATACACTTTTCGCGGCTGATTTCATCGAATAAGTGTCTACTAGTGGTATCCAACTGATTCTCACCTGCTATCACTCTGCGCTCTCTTTTCTATCGCTTAACGCATGTTGAAATTTTTGGCAAATGCTTAACCGGTAACTCATTAGCCTATTACTGAGACATTAGTTTTTCTATTGTCGCACTCAAGTCTGACTCTCCTGCTCACAATCTAACACAATATAAAACATATAATAGGAATGTAAGCCGTAAATGACTCAATGACTGCCCTTAACCACCGTTACGTTCCGCTAACATCTCTCTCTCTCTCTCTCTCTCTCTCGCCTTTTTATTTTCGCTTTTTCTTTGCCTCTCCTTTGCGTTAATTTGATTATTGCGTTGAGAAGCATGTGCTTTGCCAGCATATTTCATTTTAATACTTCCGCAGGTCTCAGATTGGCAGTCATGCAATTGTGTCACTGTGTTATACTAAGCAACATATGGATAATGTAACTTCAGTAGAGCTCAAATTCTACGCTAACTTTAACCTTCAATATACCATTGAAAATTGAGGAGAAACAGTTAAAACCTAATTCACCGGTTAAGTGAATCTATAAAAAAAACTCCAAAAAAATGTTTAAATAATTTTCAAATTGCCTTCGATATACTCTATCCTAATGTTTTAATATTATATGACTTATTTATTTAATTAAATTCAAATTATTATAGTAATAATTGATTATAATTATTGTAAGTTAAAAATATCTACAATAATATCTTGAAATACGAATGTTGTTTACACGAACCAATAAGCAGCACATCTGGTTTTAAAAGCCATAAATTAATAGGTTTTTAGTTAAAACTTTCATTTATGGTATATCTCTGCCGCTGACTCTCTCTCTCTCTCTTTCCCACACACACAAACTTTCTTTCTCTCTCCCTCTCCTCGTTGGCTGTTTCTATTTCTTTAGATAATTTAAAACTCAAGTTAGATAAGTTCGAACGATTAATTATATTTTAATTTGAAAATATTAGTACATTTTAATATATTTTACTAATATCTAATTGAAATTCACACTATTAATAAAGTATTTATATTTAAATAGAGCTCGTATTGGCTTTATATCTCGGATAAACTGAAAGCTAAAATTATTGGTTTTACAAAGTAGATATTTGGCAGGAAAAATAAAACTAAATAACATAATTTTAATGGTGTATAATAATTGATAGTAGCAAATCGAGACCACCTGTAATACGATGTGCTAATATATTCTCATTGTCACGATTTATATATTGGGCATTAAATAAATACATAGATTGATTCTTGGCGTAAAAACAGATAAAAGCAATAGAAATTAATTTCCTCTAATTATGGTTTTTAAGCACTTCTGCTCGCTTTGCCACCTTTGAGCGGATTCGATACGTGCCACCATTTATTTGATGGTCATTATAAAAGAGTCGTTTTTTAGTCTTAAAGCTACCACTCGCTCCAATAAATTTGCTCATTTTCATCTATTTAGTCTGTCTGTAATGTAAAATCACATTATTCCGCTTCCCTTTATTGTAATTTATAGTCTGGCCTCCAATGAAGCATTTTTCAATACTAATCTAATTAGATAATGTTCCCCGATGTGATGGCAAGCCATAAAAATGTTTTCTTCCGAGAAAAAAAAGTCGGCCATTATTATGATTATAATGATATTTCAAAAATTATTGGTGCCTTTGAGCGATCACTTTATTGTTATTGCGCGTAAAAATATAAGATTGAAGTTTTTTGTAACTGAACAGATGGTGATATGATATATAATGTTTTAGTGATATGACTATGTTTTTGTTAGTGCGTCTTGTTAATTGAGCTTCAGGCGAATAAACTTTATTGAAGATATTAAAAAATAAAACTTGTGAGGCTATAGTTTAAGATAGATGCACAATACCTAACAATAAGCTTAGCTTTTATCTCAAGCCTGTAATATTATGATAAATTTAAAAGCTAAAAATTTGTTAAAAACAAGAACGACACATTCATAGAGGGCTCTCTTTTATAGTTTCATCTAAGATAATAAGTTATTTAAAAATAATTTAATAATTAATCTATCAAAAGTTTATCAAACATTTTCCTAGTCTCGGGCATCTTTGCGAAATCCTCGGTAGGTTTCAACCAACGTGTCATATAAAGTTCTATCCGGTAACCAAAATCAGCAAAAGTTTCATCTACCCTTTTTGTAGCACCTCTAAATTTCAATCTATACGCATCTGGTGTCAACTGATATCTATCCAAAATGGTATCCTTGATGACCTGATAAGTTTTCTTATCCTCTAGGGATAGATTGCTGAAAACTAACTGAGCTTTGCCAGAAAGATACTGTTCTAGTACTATCGGGTATTTCTCCTTCGGTATCTTATTGGCCTCTGCTAGGCGTTCAAAAGATTCTAAGAAACACAAAATGTCATCATCTTTCGACAGCTTAGAAAACCCTTTCAATCTGGGCACGTCCTCAGAATGTGAAGATCTAGAGGAAATTGCATCCTTAAAAGTACGGAGAAGTTCTTGTGTCTCATCACGTTGCTCACGTTGCATTTTTTCTATAACGCGAAGAATGTCAACATTACTAAATGAAGGTTCAGCTGTAGCAGCACCAGGTTCTACTATTTCCCTTAAGGAGCACAATGCCGAAATACGTTCATCCTTATTCTTCACTTCACTCGTGTCTATGTGGTTGGCAATACACAATTGTTCTATAAAGGTAGCTGTAAACCGACTAAGATAAACTTCTCGTTTATGTGGATCATCTATACCAGCCATGTTGTAATAAAATTCAGTACGCCGAGGTAAATAATGGAAACTTCACGATCTCAAAATTTTGACTGTCCTATCCCCAACTAAACAAGTTTGCTTCTCACTAAATTCCGAAATTTTGATCTACAATAGAGGGCTTCTCACCACAATTGGATGGAGAGGGTTACCAAAATATTCAGCTTCACGGATCGTAATTCACTAAATGCACATGCTTGTCCCACGTTACATTACGGTTCGTAAATTCGTAATTCACTCAATGATTTCCTTCGAAACTGCGAAATAAATTTAAATGTCGAAAAATTCAAATGCCGA